>JAODLL010005730.1:0-10374 GCA_026546735.1 Forbesichthys agassizii
CATGAGGTATTTATGTATTTGTATTTATTTATTTATTTGTTTTAATTGATTTGTATATTATATTATAATTCGATATTTTAGGTAGAACATGTGAATGTTGAATATACTGCAGTAGAATAATGCTACTGTTTGTTAGGTTACATTTTCAAAGAGAAAGACAAGAGGTTTGTTTGAACCGAGCCAGGCTGGGATCAGATAAGCACCTCCTTTTGTCAGAACCCAGGGTTTGTTCCCATGACGACGTTTCCTCCTCCGTCCAGTCTGTGGTTGTCCACAGTCATTACTATAGTACGGTCTCCTGGTCACCATGACCCCTGATGCTTGTCTACAACTCCGCTTCCTCCACTCTTAACCCCCGTCTATCTGCCTGTGTGCGCTTATGTAAACCAGCCAAGTAGAGTTTCCGGGGGCTGTTCTGTGAGGGACATGGGAAAGGTTAGAAAAACAGAGCCTTCCACTGTAAACATGTTTATGTACAGAACCGGAGCTGAGGGCCATTTTCACTGCAGCTATCCTCATTGCCACCAATGGCTGTTAAATTAGAGATTGTGGTTATAGCCTAGTCTGCACTGCAAACTAGATTGTTCGTCCTTTGATGGGTTTGATAAGATTTTATGTGTTTTGTTGTATTTTTGTGCTGATTCGTCACAGTGGCTTACAATGTCAAACATGAAACTCAACATGGTATCATATTGTATGTAAAATACTACAGTTGTTCAAAAGATTATTGTATTGCACAATATACGTAGATCTTGAAGATTTTTCAATAAATAATTTTGTTTGACAAATGCCTTAAAATTTGTATTCATATTATATGTATTAATTATTTTCTGTATCTTCGACTAAATCTGTAATTTCTTTGTGTTTTGTTTTATTTATTAATGTTACATGTGTATTTATCAACGACTAGATGCAGTTTAGGATGAATGGGGTCAGGACTCAGGATCTTCTGCAATATATTGTAGGTCATTTAACCCCATGAGCGCCAGCAGTTCTCATATGTAGGTACATATGCACAATGTGTTGTCAACGACAGTATAAGATGTACTGTTCCTATGAATGTTGAAGTCAGCGATTGAAGCTAATACACCTTTATGTGTAGCAGATAACTCCTCATGGGCCGCTAGCTGTGTCTATGTGCTTCTATACAGATCTGCTATGTAAATGCGACCACAAACAAAGTGGTGCAGACCGCACCACGCAACACTATCCCAGCCATGGCGATGTATGTTTAATTTGAGGGGCGGAGCTTCAGAGGGGGCACCCTATGGAATTGAAGGTGTTTTGTTTTGATCAAGTTCAAATATCAACAGGTGGAGTCGCATTGCTAACTCCACCTCTGTGTAATTATTGTATGCAATTATGTTATTTTATTACTGGAGGCTAATACATGTTGATTGAGTCCATTGGTACAGTATATGATAGCTTGTAATTTTCTTAATTCCTAAACCAGACACATTAACCTTAACACTTTACCTATTGGATAGCGACTTATTTAAACTACGATCTCAACAAACTGCTGAGAAGTTCAAAGTCACATTTCTGCATAATTTGTTTTATTGCACGTTTAACAAGATGATGCAAAAAAATGCCACAGAAAAAAAGTCTAAAATAAAAATACTCTCCTATTAATGTATGTCATTCATGTCCTACAGTACACACCACACATACACAGGACCCTGGAACATATATAAAACATACTAGATGGAATTGGCATACAAGTATATGTAAACCTCTGCCTTAGGGAAATCTCCTATCAGGAAATAGTGTATTTATAAACCCTTTATTCATTAATCCAAACATTTCAAGTATTTCTAGCATTGCACAGGCACTAAAGTACATTTCCTACCATATATATTAACTTGAGGCCATGTCCTTTCAGGAATACATTAAATATCCTGAATCTCTCCAGACCAGCGACATAACATAAAACTATATTAAACATTACCAAAAAAATATATAATAATAATAATAATAATAACAATAATAATAATAATAATAATAATAATAATAATAATAATAATAATAATAATAATAAAATAAATCTATTATGTCACATTGGATGTTTTGGTACCACAATTTGCTTAATTGGCACCATACATGTAACAAGTTACATGTAACGTGTTACATGAAAGAGTATGAAAAACAGAAACAGCAGTTTAAATGCCCGATGTTGATGTAAACACAAGCTTAAATCTTCCTTGTAATTTGTTGCAATGGAAGTGTGTTAAACAACAACATTTTACTGTCGTCTTGGTCGTGGGAAACGGTGTGCAGTTAGTGTAACAAAAAAATACAGTATGTGCACCAGATACTGTGGTCAGATGTGCGCTGCTTTTGCATGTGCCCTTTCTGCCCTCTGGTGGACATATGTGAAAGTACACACACATAAGCATGCTTTGTGATGCTTATATATCACTCATTTCTAATAATAAATATGCAATTTAATAAATACAAGGGCTATTTTGGTGAGAAAAATAAACTGACGAATGGAGTTAACCGGCACTCCAATTAAGTATTTCAATCTTGAATCCCATCCCCTGCTAAATATAAGACATCAGAAATAGCCCAACAGCACAAATAGAGACATTATGCAATAAAACATTTAGCAGAAAAATCATTAAAACATCTTCAAGTTCATTATTACAACAAGAATTGTAGCTTCTGTGGCTTCTTCAACAAGAATGTAGTTTCTTCATCCTCCAAAACCACTGTCCAATCAGAACGACACACAGAAACACAGGATGAAAAGGATGGGGGTGGGGCTTATGAGTGGGGATGGGAAGGGGGGGGGGGGGGGTTGTTGTTCGTGGTGACTTGGGGGTGTAGACGAATTTGCACCATCAGAATTCACTGAATTCAAAAAAGTGTCCTGAACTAGACAAAGAGAGAGCTTTCTTCTGCAAGACGTCCACGGGTCGCTCATGTTCTAGTGGGTGGTTGGTACTGGCTTGGCTGAGCTGTGCTGATTCTAAAATAAACTACATGTTGGAGTCTAGCTGATGTGTCCATGGCAACATCCAGCCAGCAGGCATCCAGCAGGCATCCAGCTTCAGACAGCTTCGTTAGCCCAGTCGCTGTGCTGCTCAACAGGAGGATGTCTGTTACACAGTACTGCGCTCCAGTGGGAGACGGTGGCTGGACACAGATCCAGGCTTCAGTCCTGCCAAGGCCAGGCCACCGCCTCAGTGTGCCCAGCCAGCTACCTCCGTTGTGGGCCTGTCTGGCTGTCGGGGGTCCCTTGGGGACCCTGCAGGTCGTCCTCCACTACGTTGCTGTAGCCCTCTTTCTCAATACAGTCAGCCACCACATTTAGCACCTAAAGAGATCAATGGAATTAAGACAAGAGTAGACGAGACCAGATCCAACTGATTAGAATACATTCATTAACATTAACTAAACAATTATATTCTGTAATGAATATCATACAAATACTAAACAATATTAAATAATATAATAATGTAAGAATCATCTTAATAAATACAACACAATTAAAAATATGTAGTCCAGTTTTCATTGAAGTGGTTCAGTTTTCATACAGACATGTATACACACACACACACACAGCCAGATAGGATGAGGGCTTGTCACCTGGCGTAGTCGCCGGTCCATGGCCACTAGGTGGGGCTGTATCAGGATGGGAGCCAGGCGGTCTCTCACTAGAGACTCAGCCATGAGGGCTGACAACAGATACTCCTCCTTGGCCAGTAGCTGCAGACGCAGGTGTGTTGACATCTTCACCCTGGGAAGAGACCTTTACAGTGACTGACTGAGTCTGGCTGTCAGATGGGTCTGTCACCTGTGGTCTGGCCATGGCGGTCTTACCTGCAGCACTGGCTCAGTGGAACCAGAATGGACAGTTCGTCATGGGAGTGCTTCCCAAACCTAGGAGAAAAAGCACTAGGAGAGTTATTCCTTTGAGATTGAATACAATTTCATGTTAAATACAATTAGGTAATTCAGCATGAGGCTGTCTCTTTTGACATTTAGCCATGCATAGTTCAGTTGATATAAATTATTTATATGAAACATAATAAAACAATAGTGACTTACCCTCTGCCATTGTCCAGATGGATAATAAATGTCTCATTGCCAAACTTCTCAAAGGTCTCATAGTGGTGTCGATCCATATTTCCTGCAGCAATATAACATGTCAATCAATCTGCCATGAAAAACAAAAAGCACGAGACTATATATACTGTGTTTATATATATATATATATATATAGAGAGAGAGAGAGAGAGAGAGAGAGAGGTGGGGTGTGTGTATCTACTAGTGTATTATGTGTACATGCATTAACACTAGAATAGCGATCATTTACCTTGTGTGCTTTTGTCTAACCTCTCCAATATTGCCATTGACCACATGCTTCCACTGTTAGAATTTCAATGGTGCGGATTTAAAATAGTAAGAACTACCTTCTATGGCAACGATTAGAGCAACAGAAGGTGGGTACCCACAGGTGCAAGGTGCTCTATGCAGAGTGCAAAGTCTTGCTAAATAGCAACATTATCAAAACCAGGTTTACATTTATAATAGCAGCCTGTTTCCAATACAACCGTGCTTACAACATGAAGAATAATGACAGCAGGCAGTCCTAGCATTTCAAAGGGCTGTACCGTGCATGTTTTCTATGCACTGTTCTGAGTAGAACAGCATTGACCACTCTACACAATGGTAAGCAGACGAAGCAAGACTAATTCCCAGGAGGCTTAGGGGATGCTACAGAACGTGGACTGCAATCTGGTGTGGGTTCAGAAGCCGAGGTTGACAATGACCGAGCGCCTATACAGAGACAGCAAGCCAAACCTATGAAGAAAGTCTCTGCGACTCAGGTGCACACAGTTTAGCATAGTGTATGTAGAGGCATGTGATCGTGTATGTAACACGCACCCATGAGGAAGTCAAAGATGGTCATGTCCATCACATCCAGGAGCCGCGTTCCACTGTCATACGGGGGGGTTTGTTTGACCTCCTCACAGTAATCTGGGTCCACTTCCCATCTGAAACCAAACAGGACATTCATGTTCACCTCAGGCAACAGCTTGCATGATGTGTCTGCATTGTGAAATCCCCACTGTATTCCTGGCAGCTTTCATTTACATGAAAATGATTCATTTTCATCTTATTTTCATCTTAAGACATCATTGTAAAATGCTCTCTCTCATGCGTTTGTTAATGCTTGTTTCTTAATTAGGCTGTCAGCTAAAATGTATTGTGTGCTGTACAGTATTTACCCTCCCACAAAGTAAAACCTAAAGCCTACAGTAATGCTTTATACTGTATAATAATAAAAGATACACCAGTTGTGACGGTTCGAGGGTTATGATAAGTAGTTATAATGGTACATTCTGGGGATAGTATATTTTAGTGCTTCACAAAGTAGCAGTTGGGAATCCCTGACAGGTAGCAAAATGCTTTGGGTGGGGTTCAGAACATGACTTTCTAATGCATACATACACTACATGTTGTTAATGGCTGCTTATACTGTTCATGGTAAAACGTTACGCTGTTTAAAGAAGCAGTTTGTGTGTGGTTGGGGTTAGCATTAGTGACGCTGCTAACGGTGCTATGGTGCTACTGAGAGTCACTGTAACAGCAGGACACATCTCTTACTCTGCCTTCTTGCGCTTGTGGTACGAACGCCTCCAGGGGTTTCTCCAGGTCTTGCGTTTGGCCAGGGCCAGGTCTGGAAGAAAGGCTGCCAGCGATCCCTCAATCTGGTCGGGCTTACCGCACAGAGCGTGCTCAGTAGAGCAGTAGTAAGAACACTCCCCGTAGAAGCACACGTTGTTGGCTGACGGACAGAAACATTCACAGCAATGTGTGACAACTTGGCTAACTACTAAAGCAACATTGTAGAGAACATACTGTATGTCAATGTACCTTGTGACACCAATAAGGTCATGTTTAGCTAACTCTACTAAAACAACACTGTAGAGCACATACAGTATGCATAAATGTACCTGGTGAGATGAAGAATGTCCTCCAGAGCTTCTTGTCTCTGGTGACATCTCGTATTTCCTTTGTCATGTTGAGCAGCCTGCCAGCTACTGGAGGTACCCGACGGAAGTCCAGGATCCTAAAACAGACCGAGATAAAGGTTTAGTGCCTATACTGGTGCATTCGTAGAGCTATTTGGTCATTTTGTCACATTGAAAACACAGTGCTTATAGTCATCATAATGCTACAGTTTCATTTATACCACAAAACTCTACACCCCAGATGGGACTCGAACCCACTTAGGAGGCCAGTGCCTTATCCATTAGGCCACTGGGGCTGACGGAGACGTTATAGGAGGCAGCCATACATGTAGCTGCTTTATCCAACCAGCAGAGGGCACTGTAACTTCAATTGTCTAACACATACCCTATGTATAACCGCTAGAGCTGCCTGTGGTGTTCATGTGGCTGTAATTCTACATCAAAAACACTTTTAACTTTCACACAACCTCCTGGTATAAAAATGTCTCATGGGATATAATCCTCCCACTACATTTTGTTGTATCAGTCTTCTAAGCACCCTGCATTAGAACACCATTGCAAGTCCTAATGAGAAACCAGGAATACTTATAAATGATTGAATGTGGGAGTGAGCATTTTTAATGTCCATCACTCACTGATGCTGTTGAAGCATGATGATAATAGAGAGATGATTCTGCACGATGAAAGAGGATGCAAAGCTATGAATATACAGTATATGAATTACAGTAGTGTTGCATGTTTCAAAAAGGGTGAAGATCAAACAAAAAGCCAGTGTGTATGCGTGCGCGTGCACGTGCGTGCGCTTGTGTGTATGTGTGTTCGAGTGAGAGAGAGGAGGCCCGACTCAAGCAGTCGTCCTGTCTGTCCTGGTGAGCGATGGCGTGCCAGGCCACGCTCATGTCAAACACGCACAGCCCCTGATGTCAGCAGCAGTGCACTTTAACACCGGCGCAGTCCCTTTAAAAATGCATCTCCCTGACAACACCTAATGGCCAAGGCCTCCAGGGCAGCGGGGGGGGGGGCGTACGAGACCAGGTGGCGACAGAGAGAGAGATCGTTACACAGGAGGAGGCTGGGAGAGAAGTCATTACAGTGAGACAAACGACACTATCAAGTAGCACTATTCCAGAGAGACAGGCCCCATATGGAGAGAGTGAAGGAGGCAGACAGACAGGCAGACAGGCCGACAGACAGGCATATACAGACAGACGTGTGAGCTCCTGGGCCTCGCCCTGTATGTATGCTAGAATAAAGACAACATTATTACCAGCCTCAATTTGCTTCATTACCCCTCCCTCCCTCTATCTCTCTCTCTCTCCCTCCCTCCCTCTATCTCTCTCTCTCTCCCTCCCTCCCTCTATCTCTCTCTCTCTCTATCTCTCCCACCCTCTCTCGCTCTCTCTCTCTCCCACACTAGTCATTTGCCATTTTTACAGTAATCCAATCACATCATTAACAATGCGTAAAGTCTGTACAGAAACATATAGGGACTGGGTGAATGTGTGTGTGTGTGTGTGTTCATTCACGGGCTAGGGAAAAGTGTATATTCTAGTGCGATATGTGGCCTGTGTGTGTGTGTGTGTGTGTGTGCACGCGTTTACTGCAAATGCTGCTTTATAGGAGCTTGTGCGTGTGCGCGCGCGTTTGTCTGAGAGTGCGTGTGCATGTGTGTACCTGTGTGAGTGTGTGTGCGTCTGTGTGTGTGCGTGTGCGTGCCTGTGTGTGTGCGTGTGCGCGTGCGCAAGTGCACCTTGGGGGGCGCTGTGGCTAAGCCTCTCCACCAGCAGAGCAGCCAGGCTCTAATTCAGAACAGGCAACATTGGAGGGAAATAAAGCTGCTGCTGTTGGCAAACCCTGCCTGTCTTATATTTAGAACAAGTTTATCATGCCTGTAAGCCACACATACGCCTTCAGTGTGTGTGCGCGTGCGTGTGTGTAAACTGAAGACCAGATGCACAACAGACCGCCTGCTATCTCCATTGCTGTGGATGTGTGTCACTGTGCCGGAGGGCTGGCATATAGGCTCCACACATCACTACCCGTTGTGTCTGACGTGCGCGATGGCCAGCGGTGCTGTGTGTTCTTCTGTGCGCTTACAGTGGTGGCTTTCACAGCGTGGGTCGGCGGTGACGTGACGCTTTTCAGAGGACGTCTTGTTTTGAAATGGTTCTAAAATATCCATGGTAACTACAGTATGAATGACGTCTTTGAAGAGGTCGTGGTTCAAAACGTTTATAGTTCAAAGCATCACCACGGCTCTTTCTTACAGTATCTTTAGCTTTGAACATCACATGGACTTTTAACAACAATACCACAATTGAACGTCTTTCTCCAATTGAAAAGCTCTCGCTTATTGTTCTCTCGCTAAAGTCTTTCCGGCGGGCGGGTCATGGAGTGTTAGACTTGTAAAGGCAGCAGAGCCACAGAGCGTGGCGGTTAGTGAGAGGGAGCTACGCTAGCAGTAGCAATAAGCCATTCTCCCTATCTGAGTCACAACCTTTAGAGACTCCCCTCACACACACATCAGGCCAGATGCTTACAGAGTACAGGGTACCCCCTCACACACACATCAGGTCGGGAGATGCTAACAGAACTACAACTGGGGATGGGGAGGCTTACTTGTCCAGGTGAAAGGCAGCAATCTCAGCATTGTGTCTCTCAAAGTCAGAGAAGTAGAAGAAGTCTGGGGGTGTTTCCTGCTCGCGGGTCTGCCTGCAGAGAGACATAAGGGGCGGGGCCTCACAGGTTAGAGGTCATGTGGCTCACAATAATAGCTTCTGGGATCAACAGATCTGTACAGGAAATTAAAGAAGGGGGGTTAGAGAGTAAACACATCTCTTATGTTATTGTTTCATTGCATAGTGAGGAGTAAAAGCCCACCCTCGATAATGATACATAAAGGTGTTCCTTTAAGCCAATACATCTCTATCCATGTCAGACAACACCCAGGAACCGCCAACTCTTTGTCTAATGAATGCCAGTAGCGACGAGACATTTCAAGGTCAACTTCTCCTCCTGAAGCGTCTGGAGCTATATCTGGTCTCTCATCCTTCCCCAAAAACTGCTTTCTATGCACATTCTGCCTTAAAGCTCTTAGTGGGAGGAGTAGGAGAGACTCTTAACAGCTTATATCCAGGGCTGATGGAACACGGGCCAACATGGACCAGGTAGCCAGGGCTTTTTGCCCAGGCTTTGGGGAGCATGTCTTCACTGTATCTGTCTCCATTTGACCCAACACCATTTAAGGTCATCTGAACAAAACAGAAGTACAGCCTGTAAATGAAAAGAAATCATGAAATAAAATACAAACATAGAAAAAGGCACTTGACTTATCCTATCAATATATGTCTCTCTTCCATCTTTCCTCTCCTGCCAGAGGTGTTTCTCTACAGCTGTGTGTCTCTACGCTTAGCTGTCTTCCATCTTGCTCGCATGCCGACACGATGCCCCCCCGCGGTGCAAGGTAATATCTGTTTTAACAAGTCATTTCATTAAGTATTGAGTCGTGTAAATCAGCCCATTTGGATAATAGGTTGAGGTAATTTTTACTTCACATCCACCCGGTCTTATAATTTCCTCCAAAACAAGCAGTAATTTCTCAGAATGAGGCAAAAAGATTACCCCACTGGTATCGTGCATAATGTCCCTTGGTTGAGGAAAATTCATGAAACAAATTAATTTGCATTAGAAAGAGGTAAAAATACCTCAGCTCCATGGATTATTGTTCACTTGTTTTAAGAAAAATATGACTTTGAAACTCAATGCTAGACTGAGTGACTGAATAAAGAATATTTTCCACTGTGTCAGCCTTTGACTGATCACCCTTTTGGACTCCATTCTCTGTTTAACTAGACAGAGGCTAGTTCCCTCCAGGAAAGGGTTAGCTTCAATGTGAGGGTTGAGAGCTAAAAAAAATATATAACTTAAAATGTAATTTTAATAATTGAAAATGTTAAGTAATTATAATTCTAATTTTATTGCCTTCAATAAAAGTATTATTACAGTATGCCCAAGGGGGTTCACAGACTACATGAAGCACCTCTGTGAGGGTTGTCAAAGCATTTGTAAACCACTGACCTGGGGGAAAAGGTCTCGTACTGCCGCCCAGAACAGGCTTTGGGAAAGAGAGTGTCCACATACACCGGGATGCTCAGCATGGGGCATGGTTATCTTATGCACACGCACGTACACACTAGCATTCTTCTGTGTTGAATTATGTATTTGATTTGCTTTATTTATTCACTTATTCACTCATATCCACCCTTGTTTCTATCTAATATCTTGTGTTTTTCAATAATCTGTAGTGTTTGCCCTCTTTACAAACTCGTTTATTTATTTATTTTGTAGTTATACATTTTTTAGGAACATTACATATTCCATTTAAATTTCA
>JAODLL010005733.1:0-10373 GCA_026546735.1 Forbesichthys agassizii
AGGGCGTGAGGCACTGGGGATGTGGTCCGTCCTCCCGGTCGTCCTACCCCGGCGAGTCCAGCGAAACGTTACAACTGGGCTGAGCCCCCCTAAAGGTGTCATTCTAGAATCGCCCCTGGTGTAATGTCAGGTTCAGAGAGACGCAGATAACAAAATAAAAGTTAGCAAAAAGAAACGCAATTACCAGAGCAAACATACAAAAGTAATTTCCAAAATTAAACTGCAGGACTCTAATGACACGGCAAGTGCACTGCTGTAGACCAGTGGTTCTCAAATTTGGGGTCATGACCCCCTGGGAGGTCACAATATAATTTTCAGAAATAAATTAACAATTTTAAATAATTAAAATGGCATAGTTTACCCATAATTGATAGTAGTACAGTTTATACATTACTTTGATGTATTCTGCTACTAGCCTGTATTAAAATACTATCTTCTATTCTTCTACCACCTCTGGGGATAGCAGGGTCACGTGTCTCTGGCACTATTATTTTGGGGAGTCGCGAGCTAAAAAGTTTGAGAACCCCTGCTGTAGGCTATGTGTGACACAACTCCTGTACAGTAATATCTGCGGGCGCTGGACAGCTTATGATGAACAAGTTATGACAAAGTTGATAGCAATGTGGATTATGAGTTTGACATGGCCCATTTCACTGACCCTTTGTAACAGCATAGGTCATCATGCTCTCCTCTTCCAGCTCTACATCTCCAATGATGCCATCAGTGCACCACACTCCACTCTGACCTGCTGCCTCTCTCAAATGTAACCTTGGATGCAAGCTGACTTCCTCAAACTAAACTGTGATAAATTGGACACGATGCCATCGGTCCCAAATCCCTCACCAAAACCAACACCTTCCACATTGACAACTCAACCGCTCCTTTGAACACCACATCAATCAAATCACCGGAACTGCCTTTTTCCGCATACTGTTGCCCAATAATCTCCTTCTCTGCTGCAGAAACGGATCCATGTCTTCATCTCATCCAGAGTTCACTACTGAAACCGAACACATTGTCACCTCTGTCCCCCATTAACTCCCCTGGCTCCCTGTCCAGCAGCAGATACAATTCTCCTCACAGACAAAGCCCTCCATAACCAGGCCCCCTCCAACCTAGCCAACCTGCTCCATCACCACACTCCTTCCACAAACACCCTCTGCTCCTCTGCTGCCAACCTCCAGTCTCCACCACTCAGGACAAAGCACAGTGGCAGAGCCTTCTCCATAACTCCCTCTGGAGCTCTCGTCCCAAACACCCAAGAGACTGCATGTTCAAATCCCTAGTCCACACTCACTTTTCAGAATTGCTTTTATTGTATGATTATATGTTGCTTTTAAATGATCAAATTCAAGTATGTGAAGTGTCTGAGTACCCTGAAACATGCTCTGTAAATGAAATACGTTATTATATTTACGCCTAATACGCCTTATTGACTCAGACTTCATAGTAAGACACATTAAATGGTATATTGTGATACTGTACTATTTATTAATGTGGTATTGTGGAGGGACAGTTCACTTGAAGATTACATCAAAATATAGATGGATTTGAACTGAATGTTTTCTGTATTTCTAAATGCATGATGAAGACTATGAGGCTGAACTGATTCAACAAATTTCAGTTTCTCTGTGTGTGAGTGAGCATGTGTTCGTCCAGGCCTAAGCATCCGTGTTGACAGGGTGGCTGTGGGATTAGAGACAAATAAACATCTTATTCAAAGAAGGTTTTCTTGGGTCAACTTCAATGGACTGCAGGGAGGAAAGGGAAATATCATCTTATCTTTCTTCAAATATCTTTGATATGTGTGGTAGCTGAATTCAGCTTAGTCAAACTCATTATATGGTAGTCTGTATATTTATCCTGTTTGTGTGTATAGTTTTTATCATTTACAAAACAATGTTTTGACATAATTTAGGAGATAAAAATAATAGACACAATTCTAAAAAAAAATACTACTTATTCTACCAGTAATGCAGTTACACAAATGTAATTCCAGCAATACTGGTACAATAATATGTGAATATTGAAAGTGTACCCACAGTGCTGTTAACTAAGTACAAACATCACATCACAAAGGAGGGGTATGCTGTAATTTGGCCAACCTCACAGCATTAAAGCTAATTAACTCAAGACGAGGTCATGCTTTGATAAAGATGCTGGAGACCACAGATATAAACAAACTGTTCTCCTGGGTCAAATTTAATGGAAAAGGCCGAGAGATAACTCACCTTTGGGAGAACATCTCTGGCCTTTGTGAAAACTAAATCAATGAACCAACATGTTATTTTGTTATTTGTCTAAATGCTTTGATATGTCCAGGTATGTCTGAAAAGTATGCAGAAGCATTAACAGACATCAGGGAAAGACCATTGTTTGCCAAACTATTGGAGGGGCAAGCAGAAAGAAAAACCTATGTAGATAGAGGATACGAGGACAACTGAAACACGTAAGGGTGAAATGAACAAGAGATTCAACTTTCTAGTTTTAGCAACATTTATAGCATGTTGTGATAGAAGAATACACATCACAAGCAAATAAACAGCCCTTTCAAACAGTCCTCTTGGGGTGGCCACGGTGGGCCATCATTGCTATTTGCTATCTTTAGATTGAATGTCTTGAGTATTTGTTTTCTTTCCTTAAACTTTTCCTGTATTCTCTGTCTTTGCCACCCCCCCCCCTCCCCCTCTTTCTCCCGCTCCTCTGATCCCATCTATTGCCACCTCAGGCGCTCACTATCTTAGTTCCTCTTTCCCCTCCTGCAGGAAAGAAGGTTGTTGGGGGAATGCTGGGGGTCATGTGACCTCAGACAAACGGCAACACAACTGGTGCTCTAACAGTCAGTGGTTTTCAAATGGTTGACCCCTGATTCCCAAAAAATATGTGCTTCATTGCTCCCCTTCATGTGGGCATGGTACATGAGGTATCGCCACAAGACTTTATAAAACACTTTAAGTGTGAAATCAAATCTAATTGCACTTGTCACATTGTACCTGGCAAAAAAAACACTTTACCTTAAAGGTAAAGTAAGCCATTTTAAGGTAATACACATTTAGTCAAGTTCAGGGAATATCCTCATCATTAAAAAAATATCTGGAGTTTCTATACAGCCTCTGTAAACGGGAACAAAAACCGCACAACCCAAAACTATCCCAGCCTTGGAAATGCGAGTCCAATGTGAAGGGCGGAGCTTCTGAGGGAGCACCACTCAAGTTCAAAAATCTACAATTATCTCCAGCATCCCTGACTTCTCCTTTAAGTTGAACACAAGAGACCCATTCCTCTTGACCAGATCATTCCAGAAATTGAAACTAGTTTGAATTTCCATCAACAATAACAGGCTTTTCCAAACATCAGAATGTCATCGTTCAGAACGCTACCATACAAGAGGTGATCCTAATCACCAATGCTTTGCATCACATATGTAGCGAGGCAGACAGACAGACAGACAGACAGACAGACAGACAGGCACCTGGCAGCAAGTCTCGGCAGTTGAAACGCAGCACGGTTGACGGACACGATGTCTTGAAATACAAACGGTGCTGAAAAGTCGTAGCGAAGCCCTCGACAATATGGTTTCAATTACAGCCTGACACACGCTCACGCAGTGCCTCTGTGTTTATGTGCAAAGAGGGTGACTAAATAGTGTGAGCAGACACACCGAGTTAACAGAGAATTAGAAAGGGAGTGAACAGGGTATGAAAAGAGGAGCTGAAAAGAGAAATACCTTGTAAAGTATTCTGGTCTGAAGACTGAATTGTTCCTAATACAAAACATATGTTTCCTGACGTAAGTTTGTGTGTGTGTGTGTGTGTGTGTGTGTGTGTGTGTGCGTGTGTGTGTCCTTTGACACGCTTGATGAGGATTTATAGGCGTAAAATCCATACAACCCGTTTCCATTTCTAATACTGATTTGACATGTTTTGTTTTGCTTCACACTGCTGCTCACTTTGAGTGTGTGTGTGTGTGTGTGTGTGTGTGTTTGTGCGTGTCCTTTTGAAAATGTAAAGGAAAGGTCAGCAGTAGCATAGTTCATACATCAGTAAGCACAGCACACATGCACGCACATGCAGCAATGAGCAGAATTGTATGACGATCTTCAGATATTCACAGCAACATCTGAAAAGCTTGAGAATGGGAACATGAAATGCATGAAAATATGTGTGTCTGTAATAAAATGCATACTGCTGAAGCTGTTAGAAGCTTAGCTTCTTTTGTGTTTATTTAAGTTTAGGTGCTTTTTTTATTGTCACATACTGTACATGTAGCGAAATGTGTTCTCTGCATTTAACCATCCCTCAAGGGAGCAGTGGGCAGCCGCTGTGCAGCGCCCGGGGACCAACTCCAGATTGGAGCCAGTGTCACTGGTCACATGAAACTGACTGGAGAGTGAACATGACATGTTTTTTGCTAGCATCAAACAGTATGTATATGTTTTACTGTCACTAGAACACACAGAAAATACAATGTTTTACTAAAGGCAGAGTAAAATGTACTCATATTAAACCTTCATTTCAATGTCAAAATCATGTGTAAACTCCTGGTTAACTGAAATATATAATAATAGAAAAATAATAATTTGTAACATTGTATGTTAAAATTAGATCATGTCCTCCAGTGCAGGTAAACATCATGCAGTGTTTCTATCTTTATCGGTTTGTCCACCCTGTGTCTGTCAGCACTGTGACTTTTCTTATGATACACTATACCTCTTTCTGTACCTGGATCTTGCGTTTGCACGCATGCAAGCGCACGCACACTCTCATGCAAGCTATCTTCTCATCTTTCCCCTCTCTTAATCATTCTCTCTCCTCTATAACGGGCTCCCCATTTCTTTGTTAGATTTATAGTGGAAGCAAATGGCAAAAACACTGTATATGCATTCCATTTTGCACGGGCCATTACTCTCCTGTAATGTACCCCTTTAACACACACACACACACACACAATAGAGAACTCGTCTGGTGACTACATATAAAAAGATCTACTTGGATATAATCTCCACTGTGATGTGATCATTGTTTTTCATATCACACACCAGATTCCTCAACAAAACGTGAAACGTACAAAAACGTGCTGAGCTTGCATTTTCCGAGCACCTCGATGGTGCACGCAATATGTCTGTGGGAGAGAGCATGGACTCAGGTGTGTGCCTGGCGGATATTTGTACCGTCAGTCAAATCGAGACAGTTGTAGAACTACATGCATATTGTACAGTTGTTTGTTAACCACAAAAACATATGTTGTGCTGCTGTAAACAGAGACACCCCCCAACTGGCACCGTCTACTTTAATGTTGAGCCTTCGCTGAAGTATTGTAGGCTAACAGTAGATCAATCAAAGTTGCTGCAACAACGTAGCTTCGTCAGGACGGGCCCAGGTACAAAACAAATGTATGTGTGCTATGAAAAGACTCAATGGCAGACCAGAACATGGTTTCCAAAAAAATATTAGTTAACATAATAGATAACAACTGTAGGCAAAAATTTCCATCTGCTGCTCTGATTCTCCGGCCAATCTTCCGCTCCAATGTACCTTCACTTTCAAATAAGACCCCAAGGTACTTGAACTCCTTCACTTGGGGTAAGGACTCATTCCATCGGTTTCCTGCTGAGAACCATGGCCTCAGATTTTGCGGTGCTAATCCTCATCCCGTCCTTACTGTACACAGCTTGGACGGTTTTCCAGAAACTCTTTGGTGCTGACCGAAAATCTTTCTCTATGTGGTAACCATCTCCTACTCATATTTTGTATTAAACTGTAGGGAAAGCCGGGCTTCCGTTGTAGTTCACTACTGATCAACACTAAGTGCAATATTTAATTTCAAAATATTTGAATGGAATGTACTCTTTTATAATTGTAAAAAGCCCACATGGCTGCTCAATTAATGTGACTAGTGCAATGTAGCTCAATTTAAACGGATGTATTTCCTATTTCAATCAATTGAAGAGAAAAGTTCAATTTAAATCAATTGGAGGATTTAAATGTAATTATTTCCTACCCTCCCTCTTCAAACAGGCTCATTCAGCTGCTATATGGCCATTCTAACAGTGCGGTATGCATTTTAATTTGTATTTGCTCTCAGTCACCATAAAATCTCTTATTTGAGACCTTCCAGCAGCAGAAACTAGCTATTTAAATCTTTGCTATCTATCTAAGATAGCAAATACTTATATAAAGGTTACACAGAACAATTGCACCATGATTGCACATACAAAAAAAATGCTTTTGGTTTAAAAGGTCCAGAGCCAAACATTATCAATATATTTATGAGTTCACAGCTGTCATAGGGTGTTACAGAAACACCATAAATCAAAACGTCTCAACTCTCTCTCTCTCTCTCTCTCTCTCTCTCTCTCTCTCTCTCTCTCTCTCTCTCTCTCTCTCTCTCTCACACACACACACACTCACACACACAGCACTGGTGGAAATTCGATCAAGTTCCACATGAAACAATGAATGCTTCCATAAGTAACACCTCCTAGACACATGCACACAGACCCAATGTGTGTGTGTGTGTTGCTTTTGCCAAGAAGAACATCTTTATTTAAACAAAGAAGTCCAGAAGGAAACTAAATCTGGGTCTGTGTTTGTGTGCATGTACAAATAATATCTGTGTGTGTGTGTGTGCGCGTGCATGCGTTGGCATGAATGCAAGACGTACTACAGCTATGTATATATTGACACTTCTGTAATTGTGCGTCTGCGTGATTCACTTAAAGGCAGTGTCAGTCATTCTTGCTAACTTTGAGCTCAAAGAACAACTGTATCGCTCCGCGGTCCTCCGCCCGGAGTCCGTTGGCACAGAAAACAGTAAGATAGAGCGATGCAAGTATATATTTGGTGAATTTGATCAAATGTTAGCTTATAATTAGCTTGCAATAGCTGACTGACAGTACCTTTAATGCAGTGTTTACAGGTTAAAGACTGTGTAAAGCAAATACAGAGATTTACTTGGAAATATGTTATGTGTTAAAAATATATTCCTTTAAATATGTGAAAACACTGTTAACTATGTAGTATTAAATTGTAGAGTTAGACAGTGAGAGTTAGAAGTTAAAACACAACTCATAAAATGCACGTCTGCATTTTCCAATCAATGTTCGGCTGAGGATACCTTTTTGGCACAACAGCGCGGTATTGAGTTTACTGTAGAACACGCTATGGGCGTGGTTACAGTGTCTTCTGCTGACACACCCTCAGCGTTTGAGAACATATAATGCTGGTTATATTTTTACGCTTTTGAATCGTAATTCTATATACTTGCCAATTTTTTTATTATTTCATATTTGGCTGGGTGGTTAATATTACATTTTTCTGTGGTGTGACAAACTCAAAACAGCACCCAGACACAAATGTATGTCTGCTTTACACAAGCTTTAAGGAGAGCAGGTGTGATGTGTCCCTGCAGGTAAGTGTTGGTAGATGCTTACTCAGGCAGCGATCGGCGGATGATGCTGTGAACCTGTTTGTACACATCCAGCTTGGACAGGCAGCTACACTGGGTGTGGTTGGCCACCAGGACGGTCACAGGCTTCGTGCCGTGGGTGTTCGGCACCGTGATCTCAAACAGCTAGAGAGAGAGAGAGAGAGACGATTCAGTTGCTATACAAAACTGCACAATCAGCTGCTTATCTAATAATGTGCTTTTTATAATTCTGTTTAACTTTCTTGAAACTTTATTGTTAGTATGTATTAAAGAAGGGAAATCTGATTTACTTCAATTTTCCACTCACAATCTTTAATTAATGTTAAACGCCTGGGACTGTGCCTTTTAACAGTGACAAATAACAATTGAAACTGAACTGAAGTGTATACTGAACAGACAAACATTTTCACGTACGGGGATGTGTGGGAGTCCTGACACAAACAATTATTTTGGCAATTGTGTCACTGACAGGCTTGAGGTAGAGATATATAATCATAATCATCGTCTTTCTTTTTCCAGGACCAGAACAAGAAGCCCACTGAGGTTTTGGCTGTGTTGAGAAAGATGCTTACACAACAGTGGTCTACAGAGGAAAAAGGAGAGCCTTTCAGTGCCACTACATTCACTCAGCGAGGCAAAAGAAAAGCTTGAATACAAACTAATTAGTCTCGATGACTCTTGTTACCAGTATGTAGGGTTCTGTTGATTCTCACACTACTCTCACTTTAGTACCATTAAATCAGACCTTGTCTCTCTGACCATGGTAGTGGCCTCTTAAGCACACACACACACACACCTTATGCTGGCTAGTGACAATTTCGTCTTTAGAGATTGTCTCCAAGGGTCTTTGTTCAATAACATTAGCAAGGCTTTTAAATGTTTCAGTTACCAAATATAAAAGGTAGCAAGTCAAAATCGTGAAAAAATATAACCACAATATAATTGTTACTATACATACTACAGCATACAGGATGCACAATTAATACAGTCTCCGAAAAATAAAATGTAAAAAAAGCTATTGCCTGCTGATGATGTCCATACTTAAGTGCCTAATGCAAAGACAACAAACAACAATTAGCCACAACAAAAGCAGCAACCCAACACGTTTGTATGGCAAATGTGTGAAATATATTGAGAAAACTATAAAAAAAATGAAAATGGAATTCCAAAAGCCACTTCAGTTCAGATGAAAAGCCGAATGATTCTGCCTGCCAACATTTGAATGACCTATGTAAGGCTTTTAACTTTAGCCAATCCTTTCAGGTGACTGCCAGAAACAACATTTAGGAAAACCTACCAGACTAAAAGAATGTCTTGTGAAACTCTACAGAAACCAACAATTTGTTCCTGCTGGATACATTCAAAACATTGACATTGTTTTGTGGAATTGATGCATTGACATCACCTATGTATCTCTTATAAGAAAATGAGTCAATAAACAATACATTTGACGACTCCAGGCGCTTTCCACCAAATTTGCTGCAAAATCTGACAAATTGATTTACAAAAGAGTTAATAAAGTTATTTTATTTAAACAATCACACTTGCTGATTGCTATATATCTTGCAAAAAAGCTGATATTCTGACTCTGCTCTATGCTCTAAAATACAAACACTCAGTGGAGATAGATCTTCACAGTGTGGCTCACAGTACATGTTGTTTTAATTGTAGAAAATGCTATCTGAAATGCTATCTAAATCTCTAACTCGGAAATTGTTCCTGCTGATAAATTAGATATGACTAATAATTTTACAGTACATACACTGCGTGTGCGCACACACGCGCACACACACACACACACACACACACGTATACCAGTGTTCTGACAATTTATGCTACCCGTCGAACTGTGCTTCCTCGTCGTTACTGCGTAATTTTCATCATGCATGAGACGCCCATAGATTTCTGATACATAATCTAGCTATTTCTAGCTAGTAGGCTACGGTTATTGCATGTTTTTAACAAATGTATAAGGCTTCTTGTAATTTTTCTTGTAGAATATGATTCGGTTAACATTATTTGCCAGGTGGTAAATTAACATTTGTATATTTAATAATTATTTACATAATCTTACCAATTCACACCATTAACAACAAAGATCGTTTGGGCATATTTGTAATTTCCCTATTTCCGTATGTGGGCATAAAGTTATGTATGTATATAACAATAAGCTTTTTTTCTCACATTATACTGTGGGAGTTATAACTTTATGGGAACTTGGAAATGGGAACAATGAACACGTAATGTAACAATTTTCAATAGGGCATGCGCTACAGTGGCATTTTTCAACAAGGCACCAAATAGTCAGAACACTGTAAATGTATTTAATGGTTATATCTCAAGGTCGTCCTAGAAAGTGTAGGATGGTATCAGTTGTCCCAACCTTTGAAACTAGGCAGTTGGAATTAGTCAACCACTAAGTATGACACATTAATGAAAAACATTAAAGAGGTACATCTTATTTTATTCACTACTTAAAAGTAAAGTTGGGCACTGGTTCCTATATGATCGGAATCTACCAAACCGTATTAAAACGCAAATTGCCTCATTTTGGTGCCACTTAGACTAAATCTACATTATACGTTTTAAATTTAAAACGGGTTAAAAACTAAATTAATGTGTATTTTAGCTCTGTATAATTATCTGATACTTACATCAGTCGTATGGCAGGTACACTGGGCATGCGCGTTTTTAATTTCTTGGACTGGATCACTGGAACCTTTACTGAAAGAAACCCTCGAGTGTAGGGCGGTCATGGCTATTTAAATATTTTTCGTCTGATGTTCCGAAACAGACGTAAAGGACGTAAACACGAGGTAGGCTACTGTTAGCTGCGTTAAACATGCTTACCGATCATATACACTGTTAAAAAAAATAAAGGGAACACTTAAACAACACAATGTAACTCCAAGTCAATCACACTTCTGTGAAATCACACTGTCCAC
>JAODLL010005734.1:0-10373 GCA_026546735.1 Forbesichthys agassizii
ATGTGTGTGTGTGTGTATATATGTATATATATATATATGTGTGTGTGTGTGTATATATGTATATATATATATATATGTGTGTGTGTGTGTATATATGTATATATATATATGTATATATATATATGTGTGTGTGTGTGTGTATATATATATATGTATATATATATATGTGTGTGTGTGTGTGTATATATATATATGTATATATATATGTGTGTGTGTGTGTGTGTGTATATATATATATATATTTTTTTTTAAACCTAATTTTGAAATAAACATGTATTTATTGGTTCAATGTATATTACCTGGTTATATTTCATAGTGATACTTATTTATTTCATGGGCATATTTATAGTTCTTTACGACTTTTATGATATTTACTTAAATGGCATTCCAGTGCACATTAAATCCCATTTACATAATAACCATGTTAAATTACCAAATATGGTTACAAACCTTCCATTTAAAGAAATGCCACTAATTTCTGTCTGCCATAATAGAGAAATCAAAGAAGAAGACAAATGTTTAGATGCACTGTGATGATCGTAGGTGATGAGGTGAGTGCAAGCGCAGAGTCAGGAAGCCAAGGCAAGGTAGAGCAAACAATGAGCAGTAGTGCTCGGAGAGTTTTAATATTAAGTGTGCGATCGTCGTAGCAGGCTACGTACAAGAGACAACAAAATAATTGCGGACAACCGACTCTTGTACCGTCTGTTCCGCCTGCCTCTGGGACTGTCCGCGACCGCGACTCCCAGGCAGGCCATGAACGCCCTCCATACGCGGGACGTGAGAGGCGAGTGGATGGGCTGTAGTTTCTGATGAACCGGCGGTAGAAGTTGGCAAACCCCAGGAAGCACTGCAGCTGCTTGATGGTAGTGGGCGCTGGCCTGGCACTGCCTCCACCTTTAGCTCGACAATCTTCATCCCATGCTGGCTGATGTCGTATCCCAGGAAGGAGACTGTGGTCTGGTGGAAGGCGTAACTCTCTGCCTTGACGTACAGGCCGTGGTGCAACAGGTGTTGCAGGACCTCGAGCACGTGCTTTACGTGCTGGTCTTGGGTGGCGGAGTAGACCAGGATGTCGTGGATGTACACCACGACCTGCCGTCCAACCATGTCCCTGAGTACCTCGTCCATGTAGGACTGGAAGACCGAGCATTGGACAGTCCGGCCTGACGAGGTACTCGTAGTGGCCGGAGGTGGTACTGAAGGCGGTTTTCCACGCGTCTCCCTCCCGGATACGGACCAGGTTGTAGGCGCCCCTGAGGTCGAGCTTTGTGAAGAGCCAGGCCCCTTGCAGCTGCTCTACGGCCGACGGAACCAGGGGCATGGGGTACCGGTAACTCACCGTCACTGCGTTCAGGAGCCACTGTAGTCGATGCAGGGACGGAGCTCACCTCTCGTCTTCTCTACAAAGAAGAACCCCACCTGCGCTGGTGACGTGGATGTCCAGATAAAGCCCCTTTGCAGGTTCTCCTGGACATATTCCTCCATCGACGCTGTTTTGGCCATAGAGAGAGGGTAGACCCTGCTCCTGGGTGGTGTGGCGCCAGGCAGCAGGTCGATAGCGCAGACCCAGGGCCTGTGAGGAGGGAGGCACTTGGCGTTGCGCTTGGTCTTCCTACAGCCGGACCCCCATGAGAGGATCTCTCATTGGAGATCGAGGGTTCGTGGAGTTGAAGCCATGGAAGACCCAGGATGACGGGGTGCAACGGGGAGGAAGTGACGTGGAATGTAAACCTCTCCTTATGGCAACCGTTCGTGGTGAGGGTGGTGTAGTGTGTGTGACAGGGCCCCCTCCGAGCGGGCTCTTGTCCAATGCGGTTACAGACAGCGGAGTGTCGAGGAGGATGGACGGCAGGCAGAGGGAGTGAAGCAGTCCGCTGTCGATGAAGTTCCCCACAGCGCCGGAGTCGACTAAGGCTGTGGAGGGATAGGAGGGGAAACGGCTGTTGAGCATAACCTGACAGCAAAGGGGCAATGCAACGCGCGGCAGAGACCCAGGACTTTTAGACATCGGAGAGACAGAAGAGGCTGTACTCACCGCCTCCTGTGCCCCTCCCGGTCGCAGCCGGCATTGCGCCCTGGTGTGCCCGGCCTGACCGCTGTAGAGGCACAGGCCAAGTCGACCCCGGCAGGCTCTCTCTTCTGCGGAAAGTCTGGTGATCCCTACCTTCGTGAGGCTCCTAGTGCTCTGGTTCTCCCCGGCGGGAATGCGGCGGGAGATGTCCTGCCAGAAGTAGGAGTCAATCGCCTGGGCCCGGTCTATGAGCTCCTCCATCAGCAAGAAGTCCCGAAGGCAATCCAGCTCCATTTGCACCTCCCTCCGCAGCTCCAAGGGAAAAGCAGTGCGTAGGGCTGGCTCGTTCCAGCAGCTGGAAGCAGAAATGGTGCAGAACTCAACAGTGTAGTCTTGGGCTGACCGCGACCCCTGGTGAAGACGGTACAGTCGCTTCCCTGGGTCCCCCCCAACATCGGCGTGGCCGAACATGGCACAAACCGCTCGTAAGAGGGGAGGCGCCCACCACGGCTGGTGTAGACAGCAGTTGCAGCCGTTGCCCGACCGGGGAGCAGCGTCAGCAACGTGCGGATTCTCTGTTCGTCAACAGCTTGGCTGGCGGGGAGCTACAAACTTTATACTGTCTGTGTTAAACATGTAATTGCCTGCTCTACTGTACACTGGGTCATCAACACAATCGATTGCAATTGGCTCTGTCTGAAAGAAGAGAGCGCGGCTATTTAAGATTCAACACTCTTATTGGCTAATACATGCAATTGGACTGGGTACATTTTTGTCAAAGTGGCCATTTTGAGCAATGTGTGTTTACTGAAGCTAGGAATGGAAGATTTATAAGTTCTGCCAGCTAATATAAAATGAATGCCGACCGTGTAGTATTTATTCATGTAATGTTTTGGACTAAATCTTTTACTGGATTCTCTGGACCCTTGCCAATGTAACAAGATCATTTTTTATTATAGGGGGTAGGATGGTCTAGTGGTCTGGGTGTTTGACTTCCAGCTGGAAGGTCGTGGATTCAAACCCGGTGCTGACCTACCTGTAAGCATGCTTGAGCAATATGCCTAACCCTAACTGCTCCCGGTGGTTGGTCGCATCTTGCATGGCAATCCCCATCGGTGCATGAATGTGTGTGTGACTGGGTGAATGTCAGGCAAAATACTGTAAAGTGATTTGGATAAAAGTGCTATATAAATGCACCCATTTACCATTTGTTATCTGTGGTCTATGTGTACTGTTATTGGTGGTCTGGTGAATAATGAGTCTTCATAGGTGAGTAGTTGATAATTTGCTGTTGTACAGTTATGTGCTTTTGAAAACCTGTAAATGGTCTTGCCAACCGCATAGATTTTTAACAGGTTATGAAACATTAATTATAGTTGGTGTTGTTAATGGTGTTTTTGAGAACAAGTATCCGAAATGCGATGATTCAAAACCTGTAAAATGGTATTCGGGACAGCCCTAGCGTCATGTCCTCTTCATGTAATGTATGTATCTTAAACTATATATTTAGACTACTGATTCAGTTTCATTTATATTTATTCTCTATAGCCTAGTAATATTGCTCCTACTGTACTGGTGGGAAACCTACTAGTACAGTACCTTATAACAATTTGTTTAGCGGTAACACCAGCCTACTAGTAACAATCAAGTCACAACATAGGAGCATAATTCACAATTGTGGTATTCTGAATTAGTCAAATGATGTTCAAACCTTTTACAGAATGCCATCCCTCCATCCCATATCAAAAATGATTGGCTAATGAATCAAACACGCACCTGTTCACTTAAATGTGGAAGATACTGTGTGGGGTAATCAATTTGCTCATTGAAGGGCCCACACCATGCCACAGTTGTAAAGAAGGTCAGACTGTTCTGCATAGCAACTATCACAAGAAAATATGTGATTGGTTAATTTCCCCCGTTGGCTTTCATGGAATCTAGCTGAATATCTTGATAGCCCTGAGAGTTCCCCTGTGGGGGCAACCTATGCACCTGGCATAGGTTGCAGTGGGTAGTGCATCATGTTACATATCAGCTTTTAGTCATGTTTAAATTTTTTGGTTATTGTGAAATTGCTCAAGGCAAAGTCAACTGACGGCAATAAAATGTTTCCCCCCCGGTCTCTGTGGTTTTCAGAGTATGACAAGTTGCGCTTTCTTTTTGTAGCACAAGGTCAGTTAGCTACATTTGCTCATGTTGGCCAATCCCGCTACACGCAGTCTGGCAAAAAGCAAAACAATAGAAAGAAAAAAAAAAGATTGTTTAAAATATGATTAACTAAATCGATATAGTAACAGGAGTATAGTAGCAACAGGAGGAGGGCAGAGTGACTTTTTGCACTTTTAGACCAGTGTACTTGCAGCATAATTGGAGAGACTTCAGTGTCTGGCACTATTTCTGATGGTGATACTGAGGACACTTTCCCAGACTCCAACCATATTCACACATGGATTTTTTTTTTGTTGATAATAAACATAACAAATTTAAAATAAAAACAAAATAAATGTATCATAATTCATATAACCAACTGTACTGCATGTTGGATACGTGTTTATGAATTAAATTGTATCCTGATGTGTCTATTGTAAAAACATAAACTTCTAATGTAGTATCTTACTTCATAGTTAATTTTCTGGAAGGTATTTCATTGGAAGTTTATCTTTTAAACCACAAGTTGGCCTGCGTGTGCATGGCCAGAGGTGTGCAGTGCACTGGTCATTGGTTTATTTGTAACCCAGAACATGAAACAAGTCCCTCGGTGCCTTTATTATTGGCTTAGTTGTAATGTAATTGTATAGTTGAATACACTAGCATTGCAAGAGGCTTTACTAAATCTAATGTGATGTAGGGAAAAGGAAGACTGGGGAAGATTCAGGGAATGTAATAAAGAAGTTGAAGAGCGATGCCTCTCTGGACCATCCAGCCTTCTACTACAGCATCCACCGGCACAGTCTGAGGGGAATGAACATGCCCAAGTGAGTAAACTACATTACACAATTTAAAGGGGACGCATTATGAGCAAAAAAAAAAGGCATTAAGTGCTCAATTTGGGTTTCAGTCAGGACTACTTCGTCAAAGAACGTTTATTAACTTAAGATGGCCACACACACTACAGGATTTTCAAATCTTAACCGAACAATTTGTTATTTTTATCCTACATAACTACACACTAGACGATTCAGTCAAGTTGCAGGACCACACACTTGGCGATTATACTAACTATTTCAGAGTGGCAATTCCAGAGACATGGGATCTCACAGAAACTCTCATATCAAACGTGAACAAAACAAACAGGAATGTGGACTGTCCATCATGCCGTCAATTCCCAGATCGCCGTTGCCGTAGTAGCACTTGAGTGTGCTACATATCATGCACAGAGAAACAAAACTCTGGATGAAGTCAACTCATAGCTGAGAAAACACAACAATCTTGACTTGTTTATTGAATTTTGCAACGTGATCTCAAGTTCAACCCTTTATTTATCCCCATGGATACTTGGTTTTGCAGCAAGTACCACATGACATACACAAAGTTAAGCCAATGATTGTCAAACCTTCCTAAATAAAAATAAATCACCAATACCCAGGTGTGGGTGATGTTAGGTAAGTTGTGAGTAAAAAACTAAAAATCTGGAAGGTAGGCCACAGCCAGTGAAGCTACGTACCCTACATGGTTGCTAGTATCTATGATGACGTTGTTGTGACTCCCAGTCAGCTCACGTCTCATTGGCTATTGCGAGATAATGCTTGCATTCCAATCGCTGTACCTTTCACACAACAGGATTTCAAATCGTAAATATCATTAAATAAACAGGTTTTATATTTATGATTCAAATTTTTGGAGCCTATGAGCAGTCGGCAATGATAATATTCAGTCTTTAAACACCTCACACTACAGGATCATTTGGGCAGATGATCGGATCTGACCAGGCTTGCCCCTCGCAATTGTCTGGAGGGGCAAATCGGACCCACTATCAGGCTAAAAATCTTGTAGTGTGGGGCCAGCTTTAAACATTATTTACATTTGGAGGTATGGCTCTATTCTGTGAGCTCCCTGCCCTTTCCATGTTCATACACGGAAGGCCCGTTCCATGCACATACATGTAAATCCATAGCAGGAAGAGGCGAAATAGAAAAAAGAAACCAAGAGAAAGAGGACTTCCCGAGGAACAGAACAGCACAGGCCACATGACAACATACGGGCAACACAGACACACAACAGAACAAGCGGTGCAGGGGGAGGAGGAGGGAGCAAACGGGCTAGCAGGGGAAGCGGCAGAAAGTAGTTCCTATATATGAGAATGGTATAACTGTGTATTACAGCAGCAAAGTGGACATAAATAAATAAAGTGATAAACAGTAAAAACAAATATAAATAATAGAAGTAGATGTATTATGCTATCGTAGCAAAGTGCTAATAGATAAACAAAACAATGCAATGAACTAGTTCAGCAAGGCTACTGCTCACTCACTTTGTGTTAGTCTGCCGTGGCTTTTTTTTTTTTTGATGACAAGTCTCAGCAATCAACCTTATGAGCTTTGGGAGATAACACAACTTTTAGAATGGCTAGGCTACATTCACAGAATTAGCCTAAAGTTACACTTCATAGTCTGTCTGCTACAGTCAGTAAAACCGTATCAAAAATGTGATGTGAACAATACGACTACAATAATGTAGGCTATATTGTTCAGTAACAGTAAACTTAATTAGAAATACTTAAATGACATATTTTGTTGATTTAGGCTACATGTCCTCCGCATGACTTGTTTATAAGATAATTGTACATTGACAGGTGCCAGGCAAAAAAGCGATCCATATCTGCTCAATGATTGGTCATAACCTGCAAAAGACAACTTTAACAAGAATATACTGAGAGTAACATTTCACAACACAATCTTTAGTATGAAGTTAAGAAAACAGACTATAACACCAGTATCAGTATATCATCAACTAAGACAGCGCATACTGTGCTATTTTGACAGACTAAATATGAATTCTAGCAAAAGTAAAAAATAGGCCTGATTTAAAGGACCACACTGGAAATAAGCCTGGTGTGTTTTTTTTGTAGCATCTCTTGTTAGAGGCGCCACTATTATATTTTAAATCAATAAAGAAATTCAATCAACAAACCAACCAACCAACCCAGTCAGGTTCGTAAGAGACCATCAATATCCAAACTCTCATGTTTTATATGCGAGACTGACGGCTAGCCCAGTCTTAGGTCCTAGAGTACAATTGGATAACCTTATCTTGAAAGCCACACAATGTTGTATATAGTTGAATCCCAATTTTTAAATCGAATACATACCCAACGAACGAATACCTGAATAATCGAATATTTGGGGCCAGCTCTACAAAGGAATGAAGTTATATAAATTAATAAGAGATATAAGAGGTCATCTTTAATATATAACTTTAATGTAAAAGTCATAAGGGTCAGCCAGCCACTCCATATTTTCGAATAACAGTGTGCTGGCCAAGTGCCATGTCAATTTTAGAACGGGAGGTTTACTATCTAGGCTATATTTTCTTTTGTATTAATTCTCTATCGAATTGATCTGGCTGAAAGAATGCCAACTAGGCAATGCATTTTATTAAAATGTACTAGTCTATAAAGAAAAGTGCACATTTCTACAGACGTAAAGAGCTGCTATTTGAACAGGAGGTTTTTGAACTTTGCACAGCAACATACATAGTCTATTTTATGTTTTATGCAGTAGTAAGCTTGGCAATTAGTCAATGCCTATTCTTAAAATATTCACAACTGTGGTTTGCAATGGTTGCTCTGTCCCGATCTATTCTATCCCTGTTCTGCAGGCCATCTGCATTGTAAAGACCTAACGTGCAGTCTGCGGCAGTTACAAAAAGTCAGAGGTGCTCGCCATGGCTCACTACAAATGCACAGGGTCAACGCGCCAGGCCGCGCCCACAAATTTGACGTCACTTTTGGCACGCGCCGTCGCGGCTCAGTCAAGTATAAACTAGGCTTGACTGCTCAGTCCCGCCTAGTGCGCGCATTGATGCTGTCGATGTCCGCCAAATTCTGCCTCCCGTACCCTTCACATTTAACGACGAGACGGAATGAAGGCGCAGTATTACGCCTTGAGGATTCTTTGTAATAATAGCTACTGGTGTAAAATGATATGGTTGCACCACTGTGTCAGGCCTAGCCTGTCATGTCAGCACACTACGCAGAAGAGGGCTCATTTACATTAAAGCAAAAGACCATACAGTATGTGTACTTTGGAATGAGCTCTTATAAATAACTGGTATTTTTACATGATGCCGAGCTAACTTTCAACTTCATTAGATCGATGTGCAGTACACAATACCTGACTACTATTGTAATTGGGTCTTGAAGTTGTTGTGTGATTACTACATGATTCATCTGCAACGGGATCACACACTGCAAGACGTTTCACCTGATGAAGTCAACCTGAAGCTTGGAGATAGATCATCTCATGCGCTAGCTATAGGCATATATCTCAAATGGGATGTAACATATAGGTCTAGGCCTACCCCCCCACCCACACACACACCTCTTCCTTGTCTTGCGCTCTTATTGGTCGGAGGAATGTCGTTGCTGTCATTACCAGTCACAAGATCGCTCACACTACATAGGACTTCCCGGCAGGTCCAGATATTTAGCCTGCTAAATATCCTGTCAGGATGACATGTCTCTTGCTTGTCTACTATTTCATAGTTTCAAGTTCTCATAATAATTGGCAAAACATTTATTCATACGTATGTAGTAATTAGGTTTGCTTTTCTCTCCATTCATTCCATCTTCTCTGCAGGTTGAATAAATTCCTCCAGTACCTGACTGAGGCTGGCTTCAGGGTGAGCCGTACACACTTTGATCCCACCGGGGTTCGAACTGATGCCACACTGCAGCAGTTCAAGTCGGTCCTAACCAAGTACAGTGTGCCAAATAGTCAGACTAGCCAGGGTCCTGATAAAATGCCATGACAACCACAACTGGATCATTCTGTGCTTTGGAGTCACTTTCACTATACTGGTAGCATTTTATTTATTTGAACTTTTGCTATGATAATTCATTTATTGGAGCTGAAAGAGTTCTGGCTGCACTGACATCTATTTGATAAAAAACATTTGTTTATTTTTGTTTTTTTACATAAAACAAATGCAGATAAATTAAAACTTGTGTTTTTTATTTGAGCCGATCTGCAGAAAAGTTGAGCCTTCACATTGATTGTACAGTATATGCGCCCATTAGTATATCAGTATACAAAAATGTATACAGTATATTATTAGAAAATCCAAGGAGTTTCGTGTTATAACATTGTTTTCACTGGGTCAAGAGTTCAATATTGAATAGTTAATATGTGACCATAACAACCTATCCAGTGATGATGTCTTTATTGCTGCTTGTTAACAAATCATATTGTCATTTTAATTAAAAGTTTTACCACTGTTCTAAATTATTTTCTTCACTTTCAATGACTTCCCTGAATAAGCCTAGCTATGGTACAGTAAATACAATGTGACTATTCACATGAAAAAGCCGACCTAATGTGTCACTTGAATGGCTATGATATTTAAATTTACAGCATTTGGAAGACGCTTTAATCCAAAGCGACATGTACATTTGTCAGTAGTTGGACAGGTCGTATACCAGAAATTATAGGCAAACAATATTTTAAATGGAACAAATCCAGCATAATGTCAATATACCTATTACCACATACTCAAACATAAAGTGCAATAGGTAATGGCCTAGCTAATAAAGTGCAATATATACATGTGTGTATGTATATGTGTGTGTATATGTGTGTGTATATATATGTATATGTGTGTATATATATATATGTATATGTTCTATATATGTATATGTGTGTATATATATGTATATGTGTATATATATGTATGTGTATATATATGTGTATATGTGTGTATATATATGTATATGTATGTATATATATGTATATGTATGTATATATGTGTATATGTATGTGTATATGTATGTATATGTATGTGTATATGTATGTATATGTATGTATATGTATGTATATGTATGTATGTATGTGTATGTATGTATGTATATGTATGTATGTATGTATATATATGTATGTGTGTATATATGTATATATGTATGTGTATATATATATGTATGTGTGTATATATGTATATATGTATGTGTATATATATATGTATGTATATATATATGTATGTATGTGTATATGTATGTATATGTGTATGTGTATGTGTATATGTATATGTGTATATGTATATATATATGTATGTATGTATGTATGTAATTATTGAAACCGTATAGCCAAAGCTGTTATGTAGCCTCTATTGAAGTCTGTGTCTCTGATGTGTGGTAGTGTGTATATCC
>JAODLL010005735.1:0-10372 GCA_026546735.1 Forbesichthys agassizii
AACTTCAATCCCCCCCCCCCCCCCCCCCCCCGTCTTGCTCCATCATGAAAGCCAGTGCTGCGCAATACCTGCAGTTAAATGGTGAATGAGGAGAGAGCCATTAAAACCCTTTGACCTTTTATGGGAGAACAGGGTGAGGTTAAAGGACTGCTGTTATGAATACGATGTTTAGCACCTACTTCTAATTATGCTTGTAGTGACACATTGCTTCTTGGAGGAAGTACAATTATTGTATTAACGCCATTGCTTACCTACTGAGGTACATTATATGATCTTTCATACAGCTGTAATCTTTGTTTAAATGTACATTAGCTGTTTGAGTGATGTCAGCATGCTCCTGACAAAAAACCTTACCTGAATGTGATCGGCAGTGTGTTATTGTACAGTGAGACACCATACAATAACAAGCAAGTATTTGATGTCCTAGTAATGTGGTCAGTTTAATACCCTATTTAAGCCTCCGTATCAAACTGCTGGCCTATAGCTCACAGAACAAAATCCCAGCAGCAATGTGCAGATAACTGCTGAAGGATGTAGCTTAACCTTATCAGCTCTTGGCTCCGGCAACAGAGTAATCCACATGATGCTAGCATGCGGTCACTGCACTGGAGAACACAATGTCTTAATTTACCACTGGGCCTAGAATAATTATGATGCACTGTATTTTCAATAAACCAGACACATTTCTGGGAACCATACAGGCCTACTGTATGTTGCGATTATGTGGTTGCTGAAATGCTTTCATCGAATGAGCAGTAATCTTCTCCTTGACTGGATTGTGAGGCTCTCACTGAATAACAGTATAGGGATGTTGAAGGTGTTTGCTGTCAGCAGGGACCGACTGTTTGGTTTAAATCCAGCAGGTGGCCTTCAGCCTGTTGTCTATGGAGACGTGACTCCTAGAGGAGGTTAATTTCCGGGTCTGTTTTCAGGCTGAATATAAGAAGGTGTTGCTAATAGAGGTGTTTTGTCTGCATGAATGAAAAGGAAGTGCATGTCTAGCACTGATTCTTTAACTTGTTACTGAAAAGATTAAACAAATGTATATTATGATTTTTGTATCTGCATTCTTTATCTGAAGTTTAAGCCACTGGTGTGTTTTTTATATAAAAATTTTTACACATGTTGGCCAATGTGGGTAGTTGTGATAAGGCCATCTATGCATTTTTCTGGGGCCTCTTCATATCTCTCTAATTGAAGCTGTATTTTAGTAAGGCAGACTGATTCTTCTAAAAATATGCAATAGCTGCAAGTTCTGTGGGATTTGGTCAATGCAATCAAGCTATGAAAAATAAAGTAAAGGTACAGTCTGCTATTGCAAGATAAATGTAAGCTAGTACACTTTTTGTCAAATTCACCTAATATCTCATGGTATTTCGCTAGCTTGCCATTCCCATGTGTTGAAAAAAAGGAATATAAACAAAGTGATGAACACCGCTCGTATCAAAGCCGCAGCACTACGCTTTGCTTCACAATGTATTTCGACGTGTGAGAAGTCGTCGCGGAGGACCGCAGAGTGATATGGTTTTGATTTAAGTTATCAAGAATGTTAGCAAGAACGTTAATGAGGGTGGGATGTCACAACCGCGCCGCACCGACCCCAGCATCAGGCCGGCAAGAACCTCAGAATCCAGGCCCTCCCGCGACCTCCCGTAGCGCAAAGGACCCCTTGGGCAAGACATCTAACCATAACTGCTCCCAGTGGTTGGTCGCACCTTGCATGGCAGCCACCACCATCGGCGTATGAATGTGTGTGTGAATGGGTGAATGTGAGGCAATACTGTACAGCGCTTTGAGTGGCCGGAAGGTTAAAGAAGTGCTATAGAAATGCAGTCCATTTACTATTTACTACCAGTGTGATTGTTTTATGGCATTGGAATGTTGACAGATTTATAGGCTAGTCCCAATTTCTTTTACATTTATTTGTAGATATTAGATAAATGTTATATTTCTGTAGGTTACAAATAAAAATATGAATTGCAGAATACAATGACATAATACATACACATTGCATGGGCCTACACAGGGTCCCCATGCTTGAAAGCCTGAAACGCGTTGACCTGGTCAAGTCGAGAAAATGGAAACTTAAATTAGAGGAAAATACCTTTTAGCTTAAAATGAACTACTAAGCTATCATAGCCCCTCAAAACAGAACATTGCTATCTGAAAGGGCTATGTTATGTTTAGAATCACACTAGTTTTGCAAGATGTCCGCGTGTTATTACATGATATGGACTTCCTGTTTGACATACCAGCTGAATCATTACTGAGAGTTCCGTTAAATTCACTGCTCTGTTGCTATGCACAGAACTAGGATAGTGTAAATTGCAATGAAGCACAAACATGTCACCGAATTAGTCAAATTATTGCAAAGATGTTTGGCCCAAGTTATTCTAAAGACAATATCACATACAACAGCCAATGTATATGACAAATATGTACACTGACAGTTTCTTATTGTTGCCTTTAACACTTGAGAATGTGGATCTTGTATAGTCGTACTGAATTTTCTCCTTTTTTTTTTTTTTTTAAAGCAACCTACAGTGGGAAAGAAGACTATAATGTTAACATAAACGAATTACATATGATGTGCTAACCATTTTACACAGTAAGTGAACAATTACATAAAATACAATGGAGGTCATCGATGTATAAACAAAAATAATATTGACTGTGTATTCGTATAATTGAATAGCTCTGCAATTTAAGGTACAATCACACCAGCATTTAGTGGGCTCTCTTAAATAGGAATGTTGGCTTGGACATTGTAATGGACCAGCCACTTGTATATTCTCATTCCCCACTTTAAAACCGAGCTCCATACAGTACGTGTGAATAAAGCATTTTGTCAGGGGTGTCCCAGCATTTGCCCAAGAGGACTATTTTCCGGGGTCTTCTTTTCTCACTGGCTACTGATGAAACACCTATGCTGAACATTTCTCAACTGTCAGTGACATAATTTCCTGGAGATGAATGGTGGTAATATTGGATGACCCCACATGACAGTCTTCAGTCTGGTTCACATTTACAGCATGCCTGAGGGCCCGCTAAGTGTGCTCACTTACAGACGTCCTGCAATATTTTCCGTTCCTCTTTTTTATCTTAGTTCTTCCATCTTAGGCTCTATAGTTCCCACATTCAAGGTTCAAATGAGACATTCTTTATCAGCCCTCTCTTTCTCTCATCCACTGTTTGTTCCTGTCTGAGTTAGTGTTATCATGTGATAAAGCAGACAATAGCAGGGGCACTTTGGAGCAGCTAGGCGGGCTATTTTTTTGTGCATAGGAGGGGGGGGGGCTTTTAAACACTGAATAGAATCACTGAGCTGGAGGTAATTTTGGGCCCGGGTGTTGAGCTTTAGCTGGACAGGGGTTTCTGCTGACAGGCCTGGTTTTCTTTTTTTATACCCTCTCCAACCCCCCACCCCCACCCCACCCCCCCACCCCCTTTTTCTTTTTCACAGCAACTCGCTCTGCTGCATCGGCATTTCTGTCCAAACCAAAGGCCTTTATCTTTGTGTCCATGACGACGTGTCTGATAGGGCGTGGCAGCCAAGATCTCTTTAAGACCTTTACCTTAGGGAGCTAATGCATTTCGATACAGATGCCTGGCAGCGGCATTGTGTGCTGTGTGTGTGTGTGTGTGTGTGTGTGTGTGAGAGAGATGCATGACACATGCTGGACATCCCCATTCATTATCATTGTGTAAACGGTGCTGCCTCGCGGGGTTTGCACCGTGCACGATGGTGACTGTCGCCTGAAGGCCTTTCCCGACGGTGCTCTGATGGCCGGATCTCACACACTGCTACAGAACCAGAGCTTAGCTCGGCAAGAGGGGGCAAGCGCTCACCAGGGAAAACACCCCATCCCACCGCATCCATACTATTAACGTGTGCACAACTCAATGCTGCAAGTTGTCCCACATACCAGCGCAATGACTGGTAGAAGCCCTACACCTGCGGTGTCACATGGCAGGTGGTTTATACAGTAAATGAAGGCCTGTCCTTGTTGCTCAGGTCCCTTATGTACAGTGTACCTGCAAGCATTACACACGCATGCGTTATATACTACATTTTAGTTAAATTAGACCAGGAGGATCAAATGATACCATGCCAGACACTCCATAGCAATTAGACAATGGCGTGAGATTTTCTCTTAAATGCAGTAAATGCAAACCTCCAGGAAAGCCAAGCATATTACATATAGTAAGGTTGCATAAACCACAATTGCGTCCCCTCGCTGGCTCATAAAGAGCCTATCATATCCCTTGATAATGGAGTATACAAGCAACATGCCAGCAGTCAATAATTTTAACATGTAAGGATATTGTTTGGTTGCACCTTTTGACATTTGATGCAAGAGTCAGTTGTTTTTCAGATGTTACAACCACCAAGTTAAAGACAGTCTTGACATTTGAACTCATCAAAAGACTGTAGTGTTGTGTAGTACAGTCTGGGGTATGTACTGTAACGCAAGATCTCTTTGCTGCACACACACAGAATGGACAGCTTGCACATCGTGACGTGAGGAGAGCTTCTCCCAATATGACAAAGTGCATTCTCCTAGAATCGCTTACCCCACCAATTTAAAGAACGTAATCATTAAAATACCCTAGTCAGTGTGTGTGTGGGGGGAATATCCTCATCCAATTGCATTGTCTTAGTGAGTTTCTCAAATCTATACACATCTGCCTCCCAATTTATTGTGAGCAGAGATCTTTTGACAGCCCTGCGCTCGGCATTCCACCATTGCCTGAGCATCTGCTGTCTTGGGCTGGCTAGGTGAGTGCCTGGAGGCTTTGGAATTACAGACGGCGGGCTTTGACGGACGGCGCCTTTCCTTCAGAGAGTGAAGGTCATCTATCTTTATGAAGGCGGCATTGCCAGGTTCAAACAGACAAAGGAGAGCTAATTGGCCAAGGGTGCTAGATGGTCAATATCAGGAGTGTTGCGTGTTAGGTCTTCATTATGAAACTACCTTATAGGCATAACGTTTTTTTTTTATGTCCATGGTTAGATCAATGGCATTCCCCCAGGTAACACAAGACCATGGTAAAACACGACACTCATTTGTGAATGGTGTGTTACTGTCTAGCAAAGTGCTTTCTAGTTGCTGTGCCCCTCTGTTTGGGGTTGATACAGTAGTACAGTGCTGTCCAATCATTTGTTTAGATGAATACATTACACACAGAGTTTTTCCATTCTTTCTCAGGCATATGTTTTTATTGATTGTATCTTTTGCTCTCTCATATTGTCTTTTCCTCCAATATTGCATTTTTCTTTTGAAAACATGTTTATGACATTTTTCTACCACCATGTGACCATTTCATTATAATAGCTTTTTGCGGTTAGAAATGTGACATTTTTTTCCCCCTACTGCGTCACACTAGATTCTGCTTTTTCTCACAACTAAAAAAAGAAATGTATAGAATAATAAAGACATCCTTGCAGAGAAGAGCCGTCTCACTTGCTGTTAAAAGCAAGTATTAAATCCTCTCCCCGTCAGCGCTGACATATTTGTTAGTCGAATGTGTTTGCACATTTCTATATGTCTGTGTTTGCCCGCCTGTTACTATTGTCCAAATATACCAGGCAAGAGGTTAAAACGCATGCTTTGCTGCAAGCTGCACTCCACCCTGGCTGGCCCGGAACTATGGATGACCAGGACTGCCATAATAAAAAATAAAGAAATATAAAAAAGTATAAAGAAATAAAGAAATGTAGTAATAATGTAATAAATATAAAAATAATTACAATTTTTTTTTTATTAAAAAAGGTTATTTCTGTATTTTTACATACATTTATTTGTGCATTTCTACATTTATTTATTTAATTATTTTTACAAACATTAATTTATTCTTAAATTAATTTATTCATAAATTATTTAATTTATTTATTTATTTCTGTATTTCTACATTTATTTCTGTATTTATTTCCGTATTTCCACATTTCCTTTTATTTATTTCCGTATTTCCATGGATGTAAATGTTAAGAAGGTAGGCGGTCCTACCACAGGCCACAGCTACTACTACCGCCCCTAGCCTAGGTTATAGATCGAAGAAAAAGCTATTGTACTCACACTAAACTAATTAAAATGGTTATTGCCAGAGAGAAGGCATCTGACATATTTGCTTCATGTCGGGTGGCACGTGGCCCTTTGCCTAGGACGCGGTCAACTCGAGCACTACATCCACGGCATGCGACCAGGAATTTGTGTCTAGCGATGTTCCCCAAAACAAAATGTGGCACGGTATACAAAAATGTGTAGGAATTTGAGGAAGTGGTGCAAACTCATCTTTTCTATTGTTTTGAGACTGTGTAGTCTTCAACTCTATTACAGTTTATTACTTCTCAACACTGGATGTTTGGTGTTGCTTTCACAGAGAAAGAGTCAGTACGTATATAGGGCTTATATTCTGCTGGTTCGCCCGCCCACTGAAGAAAAGCGTAGTTTCAAGGCAATGCATATGGCTTATTCTTAAAATCGGTGTTGGGCAAGCTACATTGAAAATGTAGTGAGCTTCACTACCAGTTACTCTGCGTTAAATGAAGCTTCACTACACTGCCGCTACCCCCAAGAGAAACACGGCAAAGTTAGTTCACTACCGGTACATTTAAGATATTTTTTTTCCTACATTTTATTGTACCAACATTCAAAAATGTAAGTCGGACAAATAAACAGGGCGAAACTGTTCAGTTCAACTGTTTATTAAACAATAAGATGTGTTCTCTGCCCTCACTCAGCTTCTATGGACGGTACTGCACTACTTGATCAATGAAAGAGCTTCGCTACTGAAAAGCTATTTGATTCAGAAAACAGCGTCGCCACGGCCGTAAACGTAGTTTAACTTGTAGCGTCACTGACATGTGTCTAAAGCTTCTTCTTTGTTTTAGGTAACCTAGGCTAGGGGCAGTAGTAGTAGCTCCAAACACACCCCTATAACCAATCCGGCTGTGGCCTGAGGTAGGACCGCCTACCTTCTTAAATTTACGGCCACGGAAATACAGAAATAAATAAAACAAAGAAATGTGGAAATACGTAAATAAATAAATAAATAAATAAATAAATAAATAAATACATATATGTTGAAATACAGAAATAAATAAATACATAAAATAATGTATAAATAAATACATCTAAGAATACATAAATGTAGGTAAAAATTATTAAATAAATACATGTAGAAATGCACAAATAAATAAATACATGTAAAAATACAAAAATAGCCTTTTTTTTACAGACAAATTTAATTATTTTTTCAATAATTTTTATATTAAATTTATATTTTATTTATACTTTTATATATTTATTTATTTTTTATTATGGCAGTCCTGGTCCTCCATATGAAACAACCTGCTCCACGGTTAAGGAGGCTGTGAAGCGCAGGCACTGGCTGCTGCTGGTGGTGCTTTGAAGACGCAGCTCTGTCCCCTGTGGTAGCGGTACAAAGGAAGATTAGGTACCCTCCTCCAAGGTTTTTGTTGAGTAATTCCATGTCTGTGTTAATAATTTAATACGGCACCGGCAACCGGGGCGATGTATCTGAATGTTCTGATTCGCGTGGCCTGAAGCTGCTTTGCCAACCTTTTTGTGAGATTGTCTGTGTGTGTGCACGCACGCGCTCTAAAAACAAAGTGGACCTGCCAGGGAAAGCGTATCCCACAAAGGGATTAAACGATGAAGTTCTTAGGTGTTGTAGGTTTGTTTGGTGTGTGTGTGTGTGTGCGTTTGTGGAGGGGCCTTTTGTTTGCAACAACACAGGATGTCAAAGTTATAACTGTCATTCACTTGTAACATGAACCAGTGGTTGTAGTGCTGCCACAGAGGTGCCTTGGGACTTTGTGCTTGAGCCTCTGTGAGCTACCTGTCTGCTGCATGTATGTGATAGAAATGGCTTGTTTTGCGCGCGCACGTGTGTGTGTGTGTGTGTGTGTGTGTGTGTGTGTGTGTGTGTGCATATGTATACTGAGTAAATGAACATGCTCGTCTGTCTCTTGAGGTGCTAAAGAGAGAAAGGCATCTTTGTGTGTTATAAGGAACACTGTGTTCCTCTTTTTGTTTTTTGATCAACTTTTTGTTTAGTTCATTTAGATAATTGTATTATCTCCACAAAACATCATTTAGAGGCAAACTATTATCCATTTTTGATGAAGGGTTTTCAGTCCCACTCCTGAGGAAGGAACTGTATTCTTTTCCTCTCCACTGCATCTGCTTTGAGTCCTAGCATTGGGGGGTACAGCTTGCCGTGAATAATGTATGAGTTGAAGGGAGCATCGCAGGGTCTGGACTGTACCACAGCCACTGTGTCTGACGCCTCCTTTCTGCTTCCCTGTGTTTCTTCATTCCCTCTTTTGTTCATCCCACTTCTTGCCTCCTTTTATGTCTGCTTTTCTTTGCTGTTTCTTGCCAGTCCACGCCTTAACCCCAAACCTTGTGTCTCTCTCTCTCTCTCTCTCTCTCTCTCTCTCTCTCTCTCTCTCTCTCTTTTTGTTGTATGTTTCAGTGAGATTTAACGACTGTGGTCTTGGTAGACCCGTGAGGCTGGATGTCAGCAACCCCTCTGACTTTCGGATAGAAGCCGATGGAGTGGTCTACGCCGCCAGGCATCTAGACTTCTCAGGACTGGAAGCCTCTTCGCTGGTCGTCAAGGGCCGAGACGCTGCCACCCAGCGGGAATGGGAGACCCAAGTCAGGCTGACAACCGGGCTGCATCTCATCCAGCAGGTGTGCACCCCCCTTAAAACCTTTCCAGTGCTGTCTTTGACTCGTTTGGGGTTGGACTCGCCAGCGTAGAAACTAGGAATAATCCATTACGCCCTAACATCCAATAACTTTCGCTTATTAGCCACACGCCACATTCACAGATGACTTGGTCCCTAAATTGCAGCAGGTGTTCCGGGAGACTGGATGGATGCTCGCTAATTAAAACTTAATGTGTCAATTTACTAGGAGCACAAACATATACACAGCACGGTCAGTGGGCACCAACTAGTGCAGATGCAAAATGGCTCCTCCATAAAGTTTATTTCATTGAACCTGCGTCGTGCTGGCGAGGTAATTGCCGCAGCGTCCAAAAAGGGACATGCCGCTGTCGGTGATTTGGCCGACGGGAAGCATCTGTCCTTGTACCGGAGCGCCATTTCAGATGTGTCGCGCAGTCATCTGGAATTAGTCGGGATGACCGCGTGTCTGTGTGTCAACACTTGTTGGCTGGAGATCAGAGGAAGTGCACTAATCAAGTACTACATGTCCCGCCCTTCCCTCCCAGCTCTGTAACTAGGAAATGAAAACAGCTCCAACAGCTGTGTTATTGACATTTTAGCTTCAACGCCAGTGGATTATGTTCAGTTAGATGATAAATGTTGCTTTAAACATGCCGGAATGAGGCCTTTGCCCTTCATTTCACCATCATACACTCACTAATCTCTCCCTGCATGGCGGGCCACATACGCATATGATTGTAATCATTACTGTTAGATCAGAGATTATGGGCTCGCTCTTGCCTTAATGTGCATCCCTAAATGCAATAACGGCGATTGTTTTCCAAAGAGCGCCGCGTCTTGCCGCTTATACACCAACACACAATTCTCAAGCTAATGGCCCAGGCGGCCATTTTGAAACATACATGATGTCACCTTATCTAATTAAAGGAGCATTTTGTGTTTTTATTTGGGTGAAGATTAAACAGTAAGGCTGACTGTTATGTCTAGTTACTGTCAATGCTGCGGGCGCGGCGGTCTGTCGGGCTGAAATTAAACTGCTCAGAAACCCATCCTCATTTAGAGCCTCCTGCAGGTGTATGATTTTAATGATACCATTAGTCACTGATGTTATTTACGGGGAAATGGGTGTTTGTCCCAACATGTATCTACCGGGCACCCCTCTTCCCACCCTTTCCCAAACACATTTAGCATGCACGTTCTGACATGCAATGTATTCTGTCATTCAGAATAGAACTGCCATGATTGGCTGATCCGCATGAAAATGAAACCCTAGTCAATTTGGTATTAGCGGTATTGCTTTGCGATAGAATCAGGGATTGACTTTCCCTCTATCTTGCAAGTTTATTAGGTCATGAGCGGTTATCTTTCTCCCAGCATAATTATTGTCATGAATCATCACATAGCTCTTAATCACATCAGTGATTTGATTTATTTATTTATTTATTTATTTATATTAACGCTATGAATGCATCAGCCCGAGGGAAACATTTTAATCAATGGCAACGAACAATATCCTTATTAGCAGGGTGCGTGAACTCCCCTACAATCAGCCCATCTGGTACTTCAGCCTCAACACATCCGCTTTCAAGTTAGCGATAACTCATTGGTAATGATTTGCACAAAGCGCAAACGTGCAGATCTGATGGCGAC
>JAODLL010005736.1:0-10372 GCA_026546735.1 Forbesichthys agassizii
TATATATAACTTCATTTTTTGGCAATTAGTAGTCAATAAATGCACCGATTTACATTAAAATAAAAATGTATAAGGTACTTTTAGTATTTAGGCTAATTTCCGGGAACTATTTTGAGACTCCACGATCCACATTGCTGTAAATAAAATGGTCCATTGGAGTGAACGGAGATGGCGTAACTCTGTTCCATGGCTCTGGTTTACAATAAACAAAAATCTCCACATGCTACTAATCATAGGTGTTGCTAAAATGCACTACACTAGAAATGTTGAGGTTGTAGTTTTAACTTGAACCATACGTACTTCATTAAAGTAACGCACCAAACAGGTGCAGCATTACAAAGATGGTCGCATGCAGTCATACAATACAAATAGACTTTTCTATTTATTTAACTCTGTCCTCCACCGCATTGCAAGCTATATCCAGATAATGCTGTTTTGTGCTCATTATGTACTCTGTAATAAGCGTGTAAGACGTATCATTCCATACAGTCAAATTACTGTAATTTCACACAAATTCATGTAGTGGTAGAAATTATTCTGTATTTTCTTGTGCCTGATTTGAACTTATTAAGTTAAAATTTTAAAATGCCTATTTCTTTTTTCTTTTTTGTATTTTCTTGTGAGAAGCATTCTTTCTCTGCAACTCTGCAATTCTTGTATGAAAGTGCTATAAAAATTAAGTGTTTTTTTATTATTATTATTATTATTATTATCATCTCCAGCCCACGATACAGGTCTAGTGATGCTGCAGGTTGCCATGGGAGATGACGTCATTTCTTCTTCTGTGGTGTTTGAATACAAGGCACGTGATCTGCCTGCCCTACCTTCCACCCAACACGATTGGCTGTCCCTGGATGGTAAGTAGTTCTGTGTGTGTTTGCGTGTGTGTGTGTGTGTGTGTGTGTGCGCGCGCGTGTGTGTGTGCGTGCAAGAAAGGCACCTTACAAAGAATGAGGGCACATTAATGGGATTTGACTTTAATCAAAAGAAAGTTGCAGGTTGTCATACATTTGTTGAAGTATAAGTGTACTGTGAAAATACGTAATTATTAAGACTACAAACCCATAATTCACGTAGTTCTTGCGCCACAACTCACAAGCCGAAGAAAGTTTTTTGTTGTTTTGGTGACGTATGTTGTAGTTAAGCTGTAGTTCACTGAGCGGTTACACACAAAACCAAAGATTACTTTATAGTTTAACAACAAACTGCAACGTCCTTGACTTGAATAATGATCTTTTAAATAGGCAAACATAATATGTGTACTTTGTGTAACAATTCAAACGGGATCAAAAGATCATTAGATTCTCTCCGTTGACTGACATACATATTTTTTCCAAACTAAGCTCCCATAATGCGAAAGTTACTTAGGCTCTCTATATAGGCATACTCTGTTAACATGTTGTAATGCAGATTTACCTTTATACTTTCTTTTTACAGGGATAGTAGCAATCATTCTTTAAACGCCGGTTGTACCCAGACGACTAGTTTTCCCTTGTAGTCCCTGCGTGGGCAGGTAGGGCAAGAGCTTCATTTAAAGCTATAACAAAACTGAGTGTGAAAGTCAAGGTGCAGCTATTAATAAAACGTGTTGGCATATTAGTATAATAAGGACATTAGGATGAGAGTTGAGCCTGGTACCTGATTCAATAAAGGTTTATATATTAACAAATGCATGTGTGTGTAGCTGTATTATATAAAAACGACAAGGTTGTATATCCCAGGAGCCACAATCAGCATGCAGAGAAGACCTATTTGCAGAGGCGTGTGTGCACGTGTGTGCGTGTGCGTGTGTGTGCAGTCGCACACATGCACTAGTGTGCATGCCCGGTGTAGAGGAATACACTTAATCTGTTTATACTCAGATAATTAAATGGCGAATTTGAACCCCATGTTGTCATGCAAGCGTTTTTTCCACTTTGTTATACTGTTCCAATTGTCAACTTCAATATCAAAGCCCTTACAACCCCCAGAGAAACGCCTGTGTCTTGCTTTTTCTGGTTTGGCATTTTAATAATGTGCTTAATGTGCTTAGAATGTTTAGACTACTACTGATAAGCTATAATGAGCTCTTGTACTGTATAACATCAATGATTGTTTTGCTTGTCAGCCTGCTTGCTTGCTTGAATCAAATGCTTGATAATGCTTGGCAGTTATGATAAGACACTGTACCATTTAATTTCACATGATTAGAGGGATACAAACGGTATTAATTGCTCTATGAGAAAACAAATTCTACTAGAGGAGCTTTTTGAACACAATAGTTGCTGTTTGCAGATGAAAATGGTTATGAAAGAACTTAATAACTTAAGAAACACATAACTGGAACTGTTGTTTACAAATGTCTACAAAGCTCAGGTCTTGTAGTACAGTGAAAAGATTCTGCTGCAAAACTACAGATAGCCCCTGGAAAACCTTGCTTTTGGAAAAATCTATTTCCAGATGCAATTTAATGTCAGAGTCACAGTGGTCGCCTCAGTGAGACATGTCCTTAGGTTGCACTGCGATCGCCCCCGTATCGCCCCTGTCGGTGTGTTGCGCAATGCGGCAATGCGGCGAGAGTCACACGGACATGCTGGTTGTTCAGTGGTGCGCAGGACAAGGACGTGATGGCAACGGTACGACTATGGCGCTCACACAGTTCCGAATAAACAGCATTTGATAATGTAGCTGAAAAGAAAACGGGGATGTTCTCTCCGCTTAGGTTTGATTACGCTGTGAATATCACACAATTAATCACGTTGTGTGGAAATGAAACACGACAGCCTATTTAATTACAAATATCAGCGTTAACACTTTGTACACTATGTCGCCAACTCACTATGAGAAATCGCTGTTTAAAATTGTCGAATATCTCGGTAGCCTTCTCATGATGACGACCGAGCCACCTGCAGCTCTGGCGGGCAGATTTGAAGCGCCGCTACTGGAAAACACGGCATGTGTCTTTCTGTCCCCCTCCCCGCCACCCCTCTCTCTCTCTCTCTCTCTCTCTCTTTCTCTCTTTCTCTCTCTCTCTCTCTCTCTCTCTCTCTCTCTAACTCGCTTTCTCTCCACTGAGTTGTGTTTTGCTGGCTAGTGGATTGCACGCTAACAAACGGTTCAACTGAATCAAGAACAAAGAGCATTAACAGGGAGACTGGCGTTCGGGGTTCGTAGCCCATTTACATTTTTACACCGCAAGATAATAATGTTTCTTGGAGATTAGGTAGGCTATAGGCTACATTGTGTGGGTCATGTTATGCTTTATGTGGTCACGTTGTGGTTGAAATTACATATTAGACTATTAGCGTCTATATTGGTTGTAGATCTTTTATTATAATTACAGATTGTATTAGGCCTATATTAATCACTTATTTTATTTGGAGTTTATTTTTGCTGTTCCCTACCTGCATCGATATCACAGAGAAATGTGAGAGAACAAACCAAATTCTCAAGTCATTCGATTGCAAGTATCGTGGTTAGATAGCCTACTTTAAAGCTTTGGCAAACGGTGAATTTCAGCACCACGAGGATTGGACAGCGCCATAATAGTTCCTGTACAGAGATGTGAATGACAGGCCTTTTAGACGGTTTTATCTCTAATCGTTGTGAAGGTGTTGAAAACATTGTCTATAGTCAGAATGAAATCACCGTTAGTATTCTTAATAGTCACTATTTTTTGAATGTTTGTAATATCTGCATTATTACAGCTAATGTGTGGATGTTCGACAAGACAGACATACATGAGATCTTTTTGTCATGTGCAACATGTTGGCAGAAGGCTAATAAATGAACGCTAGATAGAAACAAGATATATTTAAAGATGTAACACACACGTGACCTTATAGTCATACTTCTTGTTCTAAAATGCTCTTCTTAGATCATTTTGAATTGTACTTTTTTTTCTAGTATATTGGCTGGAAAATCTGTTTAAGTCCCCTGCAAATACAAATGTGAAACACAAAGATTGGTTGGCAGCATAGTTTTAATTGTTTCATACTGTATAGCCTACATTGCAAACCTTATGGCAATTGCTGACCACAGCATCATATTGTTATTATTCTATTAATGACAACCTCCATGTACATCTAATTAGATGTCTGGAATAGTCTCTCAAATTTCACTTCTTAGTCTTGCATCCCAATAGTGGAATACCAGAATATTTAGCTGTTAAGGGTATACAAGCCTTATGGGTATAAACATAAAAGATGCAGCTATCCCATATAGAAAACAAACAATGAAAATCTATAAACCAGATATAAATAATCCAAGAGGTATAATAATGTAAACTAATAATGTAATATTCAGCAGCAGCCATGTGTTTTATTATTGCACATTTCTCTTTCTGAGTTGTGATTCTTCAGTACATGACTCCTTGTGTGTTTTTGTGTGTCTTTGAAGCAAAGGCATTCCCATTATTTCTTTATTGTCGGCTCAGGGCCAACTGACAACTCTTCCTCCGCTCTGGAAGGGGGCGGGGCAAAAGGAGGGTCAGGAGGAGGGGCAATAGTGTTGCTGTCATATTGTTGCTGCACCCGATCTGCTTTGTTTGTGCGCTGCAGAAGAAGCAGAGAGGAAAATGAGGAGTGAAACAGGAGGACAGAAAAAAAAGTGTGTGAGAGAGAGAGAGAGAGAGAGAGAGAGCAGCAGGTGGAATGACATAATGTGCACTGCAGTACCACTGCAGCACAACTGAAACCCAGACACAGAGACACACGGTCACCGACAAACACAAATGCTGCCCACTAGCCATGGGCATACTGTCATGCGTCGAGCATTCAGACTGCTGAGCTCACTCACGCACTGATGGTTGAAAAATCACTCAATCATTGTTCAACTTTTGTTCACGTGAGATCCGGTTGCAATTTAACAGTTCGTATTGTTCATCGGCATGATGTCTTGGAGTTCAGAAATGTGAATACTGTGCGTATACTGTAAGAGCTTTGTGACATCAGACATCGTACGTTCCTCGATTGTGTTTTTGTAGATACCCAGTTCAGGATGTCTATTTTGGAGCGATTGGAGCAAATGGAACAGAGGATGGCTGAGATATCCAATCAAAATCCAGGCTCAGATACCATGGCAACAAAGGGGGGAGGAGTGGAGGGGGGCGGAGCCACCAATCACCAGTCTCAGGTAATGCAGAAATAGGGTGATTGATCCTTTAGAGTGTCATTGTAGAAGCTAAGCTGTTTAACATGGTATACAATTACTACATTTAGATTTTGGTTTATTTTATAATTAATGTAATAAAATAAAAACCACTTCTTGTGTAGTGTTTGATTATTGATAAACTGTACGTTGTTGATCGTGCAATGGGTTTAAGAATAACCTCAAAATTCCAAGATTCCTTTAAAAATTGTGGTTTCTGGTCAAATAAACGTTAGAATAAAGGAAAGAGTTTCACTTTAATGCATTTGTGTAAATAAATATAAAGGCAATTTGTCTTAATGGAAAAAAAGATAAAACAAATGTCGATGCTAACGCTAGACATATAAATGCCAGCAGAGGGCAGTAGAGACACACTGCTTTCTGCTGCAGCTAGGAGTTCAAACCCTCCCGATTATGACGTTGTACGTTTTCATACATTCATCTTCCCAGCTCTCCCCTGAGCAAGGTTCATTCGAGGGCCGTGTGGTTGTGGTCTGTGAAAAGATGATGGCACAGCCCTGTTGGGTTTCATCCAATCAGCTCGTCCATAACAAGAGCTCCCGGGGTATGACCTTACTGCATCTAGCTGCAGCTCAGGGTTACGCTGGCCTCATTCAGACTCTCATACGCTGGCGGTAAGATGAGCACACCCACACACACACACACACTGACCTACACACACACCATACATCTCTGACCTGTTACAACGTCATGCCTGTAGTCTTAGGTCATCGGGTCAGAGGATGTTCGTGGTTTTAAGACCAGAGGGGACCGATCTCTTCAAGCCGTGGCACCAAGGCTGTGGAAAGCACTGCCTACCTCTTTACGCTGTTTACATTCTGTTGACTCTTTCAAAATGCAGTTAAAGACACTGTGTTAAAGACACAACACGATTGGTTGTTTGTTTGTTTGTTTGTTTTATTCAAATAGATATTAAGTAAAAATAAATACTCTATAGCATAAGATATTAATAACAAGTGTTGTCAGAGTTGATTAGCCTAAGATTTCTAACAGGGAACTCAAAATAATATTGAAGTAAGATACAGTTAATAAGAACTCAGAGCCCTTCTTTAATACATGGGATAAGTGGGCTACACAGGGTTTAAGTTAAATGAGTGTTGTTATGGTGGTTTATCTATGTTCTATCTATATCTATATCTATGTTTTTCTTTTCTATTCTTATGTCCTATTTTATGTATTTCACTGTATTGGGAAGCACTTTTTGATTTCTATTTGTGAAAGGTGCTTTATAAATATATTCTACTGTTCTCCTGTTATTCAGTACAAAGCATGCAGACAGTATAGACCTGGAGCTAGAGGTGGACCCTCTCAATGTCGACCACTTTTCCTGCACCCCACTGGTAAGACAACAACGATGATGCTATGTATTGTAGAGGTTAGGGCTGCATGATTATATAAAACGTAATAATCATGATTATTTTGGTCATTATAAGATCACGAATACTTAATGCGATTACTCATTGACTTTGGAAAGATGTTGCATTTACTGCATCTAAAAAGTGAAACTAAAACAACTTTAACTGTGAAATGTCCTAATACCTTTCATGTTGATATTTCACTTTCACCCTGTAATGGATGACAAAATAAAAGTTTACTTGCAAAAATAATCGTTTTCCTCAATTATATTTTTCTTGTAATTGTTAGGAGCCCAAATTTAATATTTAGGATTAAAATTTGATTAATTACACCGGTAAATACATTTGTGTGCATGAGTGACACCTGTTAACAAACTGTACGTGGTTGCTATGGTTCCAGATGTGGGCGTGTGCTCTAGGCCATACAGAGGCAGCATTGGTGCTTTACCAGTGGGACCCAAGAGCTCTGGCTATTCCTGATTCGCTGGGCCGCCTGCCGCTCAACATTGCACGCTCCCGGGGACACACTCGATTGGCTGAGCTTCTGGAACAACTGCAGCAGTCTCCTCCTTCAGCTCATGGCCAATCTGCCGATGCATGGTTGGACAGGTGGACGGGCGAATCACAGCCCAGTGACACCCACTCTGCTACCTCCAACTCAGGTGAACACATGTACAGGGGTGTTTGATGGTATAGAGCAGGGGTGGGGAATTCATTTCACTTGGGGGCCACATTGGAAATGTCAGAGAACTTCACAGGCCACATTACTTTTTTAACCCACATGCTAAAACATTTATAAGCAAAACACAATATAGGCTATTATATAGGCTATTCCAGTGCAACACCATTTTCATAAGGAAATGTAATAGTTCACTTTAACTATGTAAGTAACTTTCTGCAGACAGTCATTCTATGTTGTATTATTTTTTTTTTTTTAATGTTTGACGTACCGGGCAGGCCGGGTAAAATGTCTCAAAGTGCTGCATCCAGCCCCCGGGCCTGACTTTGCCCAGGTCTGGTATAGAGTATTATGAGTTAATCATGGCTGATCAAGCTTCTTTCCTGGACTGTGTGGCCATGTGCAGAGGGCGCTTGATTGATACCTCCCCAAATCTGGTGCATATGCTGTATAATTTAGTTTGTCTCTGTTTGATCAAATGGGTTTGCCCCGGCTGTTGTTCACTCAGTGTCTGGCGCTTCCCCAGAGCTGGGCAGAGCCAAGATAGAGAGCCAGGCAAACAGCCAGGCTCAGAGCTGGGCCCACGCAACAACAGGACACAGGAGCAGCCAGGCAGACCAGGGAGCCCCTCCCGCCAAGAGACACAAAGCTGGCCCGGACACCCAGCAGCAGCTGGCCAGCTCCGCTGTCAGCCCCAGCCCCAGCCCAAGCCCCTTCCCCAGCCTCAACCCCGGCCCAAGCCCCTTCCCCAGCCCCAGCCCCAGCCCAAGCCCCTTCTCCAGCCCCTTCCCCAGCCCCAGCCCCAGCCCCGGCTATCAGAGCTCCAGCCCTGCACATGTTCAGCTTCACGGAGCCCCCAGTGCCCCACACCTGCAGGCCAGGTTATCAGGGTCCGGTGGGGGCGCCCGGTGGAGCCTGAGACAAGCCCTGGGACGCCGCAGTCTGGCCAGGAGGATCCTGGGAAAAGAGAGATTGGCCATTCACCTGCACCAGAGAGCGCTGTCTTTCAGGGGGGAGGAGTCAGAGCTGCTGACCTATCAGGAGAATGCAGAGGACTTTTTGCAGGTAAATCCTACAGTTTCGTTTTTTACTTTTACAAATCCAAAACAGCAGGCAACACAGAGACAATCACTGACAACGACACACACACACACCCACACCCAACATACCGTGTATAGCCTCCCACAGAGACACAAAGACAGGTGCACTTATGACAATCAGTGGTTGTAGAAAAGAGTTGTGTGGACTCTGTTCCCTCCAATTGACTGTTTTTTCCCCACAGAAATGGTCGTGGATACTCAAAACATTTTCCGGACGTTAGGCACAAACGCTAAATTTACCCTGTAAATGTAAATCACTGCATTTATTGACTACAAATGCCCAAAAATTGCAGTCATGTATCTGTATTTATTGATTCAAATTGCCCACCAAGCTCTTCCTGGAACTGTTTCTTGTCTCCGTGAACCATGTCCGTTGGCACTACTTTCTCCTCCTTGTGACGGTAACAGTCAGTCCGTCCAGTTCCACCATGTCTCCTGCTTCACCTCGTTGTTTGGTATCCAAGTGTCTGTCTGTCTGTCTTGTCTTGTCGGTACCTGTGTGGGGCGAGTCTCCTGGGTTTTTAAGGGTTAAACCTTTTCAAGCGCCAACTTACAACTTGGATTTATTACATCCAAACACTGCTGGTCGGTCCCTGAGGTCGGCTTCCCAAAAGCTTTTAATGGTTCCAAGAAGACATTTTAAGACAAGAGGTGATTGTGCATTTGGTGCGGTGGCACCAAGGCTGTGGAACTCTCTCCCAGCAGACTTAAGAGCCTTAGATTCTGTGTTCGCTTTAAAAGAACAGCTCAAGACACCTCTTTTTCGGCAAGCTTTTAATTAGCAACATAGTGTTTTTTGTTTTATAGTATAATGTACTTTTATTTTGTACGGTGTATGATTTTATTGATTTGCATTGCTTTTACTGTGAAAGGTGCTCTATAAATAAACTTTACTTATTTATTTAGCCATTTTCACCTTTGCTACGAGTCATGCATTTATGTCCTCTGCTACCTGGCCAGTTACAGTACCATAAGCAGTAGCAATGTCATGTTAATCCAAACTTCACCAAGTATAACTTTTGTTATAACCAGGACACTTTTGTAAATGAGATTCTTAATAAGTCTAACTCTTAATAAGTCTTTCCTGGTTAAATAAAGGTATAATAATAATATGGATTATTTTATGGTTGATCACACTTTTGTAATGTTTACAATATACTTCAGAGGCCTTTAACGGGGTCCGTGGTGTACATAAATCAAGTTTAGGGTGCACAAAAACCATCTTAGAAAATTCAGGACATTATTTCAGAATTATAAAGTGAGCCATCTCTAAATCTTAAACACTCACACTCAGTAACAGTATGTCAAATAATAGGGTTTCAAAATCATGAAATTTACGTGTTATAGTTTTTAAAAAATAATATTAAACATATCTATAATTTCAAGAAATGTTTGAAATTTGTTCTTAAAGTTGTACAATGTGTGAAATTGTTGCTGTGTGTGTGTGTGTGTGTGTGTGCGTGTATGCGCGCGTGTATTTTCAGGGAGACTTCACATTGCTCGATGACCACATCATGGATGCTTCGCCTGCCAGGATTAAACGGGATGCCTCAGTTACTATGGAAACTGAAATTACCCCAGAAAAGGCAGCCAGCTGTGACGTGAGCTGGCTGGCCGGTTACCTTGGTGATGTGGAGAGGTAAGAGGTATATATTTTGTCCCCTCCCAGTCCCATATGCCTCCTGTCTTGGATAATGTGGCACTCAGACACTGTGAATGGTCAGCACAGGCCCAGTGAGCAGAGCAGGGAGCATGGGCGTTTTTTAGGTATGCTTGATCACCCCTAAAATGATTTGCAGCACCCATTAAAAAATGTAACATTTTTAGTACAATTCTTTTGTATTTTATATTACTTATTATACTTTCATTTTCTGAAATCATTTTTTTGCTTTTTTTTTTTTAGCCCCTTAACGTTACATTTTGCCAACTTACACACAGGTGAATATTTCGGTGGAAAATTTGAAAGCAATACAGAATGCTTGAGACCCTTCAAATCATGACCTCTTCCAGAGTTTTGTCCATCCATCCATCTTCTTCCGCTTATCCGGAGTCGGGTCGCGGGGGCAGCAGCTCCAGCAAGGGACCCCAAA
>JAODLL010005737.1:0-10372 GCA_026546735.1 Forbesichthys agassizii
GTGTATGAGCTATTTGTCATAGCCTATACGTGTGTATGAGCTATTTGGCATAGCCTATACACGTGTATGAGCTATTTATCATAGCCTATACATATGAGCTATTTGGCATAGCCTATACATATGAGCTATCTGGCATAGCCTATACATGTGAGCTATTTGGCATAGCCTATACATGTGAGCTATTTATCATAGCCTATACACATGTATGAGCTATCAGTCAGAGCTTGCCACACACGTCTGACACTGCCCAATTTATTTTTAAGAGGTTTCTCTAGCGTCCGGCCCTGACTGCAGGCCCACTGTGCCATCTGTATATCGTGCCCTAGTCCGCTGCTCGCGTTCCACGGGAGGGGTGTTGTCGCACGGGGCCTTTGTTCATCAGTTCTGTGGTCACATAGGTTTGTCTTTGTGGCCCAGGCACTGGGATATGACTCTGTGAATTGGCTGTCAATCCCCTTAGGACCCCGATAAGCCCCATAACATTCATTCCCTAGCCTGCCTGCTTGTGTGTGTGTGTGTGAGAGTGAGTAAGTGAGAGAGAGAGAGAGAATAAAATTGTTTGTGTGAGAGAAAGGGGGGTTAAAAATAATGCATATATTTGCGCTTTGTGTGTGTGTGTGTGTATGTGTGTGTGTGTGTGTGTGTGTGTGTGTGTGTGTGTGTGTGTGTGTGAACTAGGCCAGCCTGATAACAGCATGGCAGGCGAGGGAGTAGCTGATAAGCCCCTCTTGTTGCTTGGGGTAACCAGGCCCAGCGAAACGAACACAGAGAATTGTGGTGTTGTGTGCTGCAGATTGGAGACACATAATAGTCATAACACGTCCACTTCAGCAACCTTGTCGTAGGGAGTGTGTGTGTGTGTGTGTGTGCGTGTGCGTGCGTGTGCGTGTATATGTGCGGTGTGTGTGTGTCTGTGTGTGGGTGGGTGGAGTGTATTTGGACTCATTCACTATTACTCACAGGATTGTCACTAGTTTTACATTAACATTTATGGCGCGATCGCACACACCTACGCACGCACGCACACACACACACAGTACGGCTAATAGCATACTTTCACTTTCAATTTAACACATGTAGCCAGAATTCCACGACAAACTTGGACGTGGACGTGTTGTCTTTAGTGGCCTATATACTTTTTAAGGCCTTTTAAGGCTGTTATAAACAACTGAAGCGTAACTCCTCCTACCTTCAGTTCAGGCCGTAGATCAGCTGTACCGAGCAGCCAGAGATTGCCCCCTCAAAATACAAAACCAAATAAATGTGGTATGCCACGTTAAAAATCGCCTTTACATGTAAATACCATGCGAGACTAGAGTGCCGCATTTTTCCCTTGGCCTCAAACGGTGTGTTTTTGCTTCCCCTTTCCTTAAACCACTCCCCCAGAGTATTTTGATTGGATACCTGTCTTGTGAGTCCAGGTATCCCATAGCAACCATTGTCTGCTGGGAGCAAATGTAAACACGGGTTTATTTGCAATGTAAAGCAGCTGAACACGCAAGGTTGATGTTGTGTAGATGCATATGGGTAGATGGTGTTGTGGCCTGTGGTATAGCGCATGTGACATCCACCATGAGACGCAATATATTTTCCTGTGAAATAGAAGAAATCGATTTCTACCAACCATAGAACTATATAATAACTAACCCTGTTTGATTTAACTCACTGACATTCAATCAAATCAAGTGAAACATCTTAGAACGAACGTAAATCATAATTGTGAGGCAACCTATGGTCAAGCAAGCAGCAGGTATGTGGTGGGCATATATGCAAACAGCTCAAGATACATGCAGAAACACACAAGATCAAGTATGAAGTCAATACGCTGACGTCTCATTTAATTTAAGGTCCCGGGTGCTCCCTAGTGGCCAAGCACTGTAGCAGCAACAGCATCGCTAATCTCCCTAACGAGAATTTGGGTGATTATTTCATGAAATAATTACTCAAACCAGCACTATCTCCTTTTCATTCTTAATGGCGTGTATGTGGTGAGTAGAACGGATTTTTATCATCACCCAATTCCAGAAACCTGATGGTATGCTGCGGGCGGCGCGGGGCCCAGCGTAAGAACAACCCTGTTTTCTCAATTATAAACGCAACAATCTTTCACACCATGTTAAATTGTGTTTTGAACATATCGCATTTCTCCAGTGTAAGCAGCCTGAGCCACTCACCTTAATAAAGAGGTCTTCTGAAAGCTATATCTCGCTGTCTAGCGCCCCATGGCTTTGGCTGTGTGATTGTGTGGGAGCTACATTTCTTGAAATATGATTTATTTGTCCCATAGCACAACATACTATCTAAAATTGAATGGTGTGATGAAACGAGATCCAAAGTCAAGATGGAACATTATAAGATTTTTAAAAAAGAAAAATAAGAGAGGAATATGTTATTTGGTGTCATAAGATGTCCTTTAATGTGATCATCTGTATGTTTGAAATAAGCAGTTTGAGTGTTCCAAATAACATATGTTCAAACTTCCTTCCCAAATAGATATATGTACTATTAGTAGAAATTAATATCCACACACAGATACTGCCAACAATGAAAGCCTTCCACATGACCGATAGTATTATAGTTAATGCTTCTTTTATTTTTTAACCAAATAGCTGTTTGGTAAAACAGCTTGTACATGTAGTTATGTAGTAATGTTGTTCCCAAACAAATATGAAACCCGTGAACACATTAAAAGAACAAATTTTACTAGTATTTTTTTTTAAATACTAGTAAAATGTGTTTTACTAGTATTATTAATTAGTACTAGTATTAGTATTAGTAATTAGTATTAGTACTAGTATAATTATTTTACATACGCCTGGTAGAATCCATTATATTATCAGTTATTACCTCATTCCCTCAATTTTCTGTTTTTAAATGTACTGCAGGTTAACACCAAGACATTTCAGTGTGTGTAAACTTGGGAGGAACATCTGAGTGTTGCTACCATGTCTCTCTCATTCACACACACACGCACACACACACGCACACACACACGCACACACACACGCACACGCACACGCACACACACACACTGAGCAATGAACACCAAAATTAAATGCATTCTATGTGGTTTCTCACAGGCACAACAGTTGTCTTCAATTTTTCCAAAACTGAACCAGAGGTATCAAACACTCAAACATACACACACGCGCACACACACTCACATGGTTGAAACATATTTGCTTTAGGTTCAAAAATTACTCTAAGTGCTGCCAGGCTGAAAGTTATCCTCTTCCAAAATGAAGAAATTCCAAGAACAGAGAGAGAGAGAGAGAGAGAGAGAGAGAGAGAGAGAGAGAGAGAGAGAGAGAGAGAGAGAGGGGGAGAGAGAGAGATATTATTTATGTGGGTGCTGGAAATTTGAATTGAAATTATTTTAAACACATTATAATCTAATACAATACTAAAATAGCTTTAAGTAGGCCTACAGGACTATTCGACCATAGTGTCTTTTCATTAAAATGTTCATTTTACGTGCTTCTGCTATTTCATTTTTTATTTGCTATTTTATGTCTGAAGGACTGAGACATTTAGCTAAATAAAGATTTAGTGTTAGATCAGTAAGGAATGTGAAGTCTGCTCTTAGCCAAACAGTCCTCCTTTCCAGCTATTTCTGCTGGCATCTCAGAGATTATAGAAGAAAAAAAATCACAACTCAAGAAATCATACTGTGTGTGTGTGTGTGTGTGTGTGTGTGTACATTCTGAGAATACTGCCTTTAATTACTCACACATGCACACACGCACACGCACACGCACGCACACCTGTGCTGACATTGTTAATGTCACTGCTAATTTATTCAGGGGCTGCAGGCTAAAAGAGGTCAGTGTTACTGTAAATTAATTTTGAGATACTCACAACTTGCCGGTCGTTGGCGTGAAGGAGTATTTGAATTGGGGGGAGTTTAGAATGAGAGGGAAGGTCAGGAGGGGTAAGCGAAGGGGACCGCTCACAATAAGAACAGTATTTTGGAAGGACAGAAGACGAGCTGTATTATGTGGGTGGTTTGGCAAAGGGGGGGTCAAAGGGGAGGGTAGAAAAGGAGCACCAGTTATGGGAAATGGGTCAAAAGTAGTCCAAACCCAAGCATGTGTGGAGAACGGCCGATAACTTGCAGGAGCACAGCACACAGAGCTTCTTTTGACAGCTAATGTGACATGCATGACACCAGCTTAGCCTCCAGGGACGTTCCCAGGTCAAAGCATTGCTGCCTCTGAGCGTGTGTGTGTGTGCGTGCGTGTGCGTGCATGCGCTGTGTTGAGGCTGAACGCTAAAGACAAGACAAAGAGAGCAACACACTGATGGTCTGTGGTAGCATTCGCCATCACATGATGGTGCATTTGGTCACGCTTCAGTCAAAGGCAAACACACAAAATCAAATCAAAAGTTTCAAAAGGTCTCACGTTGTTCAACACAGTTTTTTATAGTGTCTTCGAATAATGAAATAAGAGGCGGGACAACAATGCTTTTCTGGAAAAAAACATTTAACGTGATGTAGTAAAAAGTAAAAATAAAAAACATGCTATACTATTTTAGGTAAAAAGTCCAAATATTCTGAAGACAGCACTCAAAGACAGACTCAATATCATAGGCATGGTGCCACAACATATAATACAACAGCCCGTAGCTCAGTAGTTCAGTAAAAAGTGGGGAGACTACCATGAAAATGCTCTGACAGTCTGCTAAAAAACACTAACACTGCAGGCAAATACATGCATACTACTGCTACTGCTACTATACATTAAAAATCAACAAGGTAAAAATGTCCCCATGATATAGAAAGAAATACAGTATATAGTAGACAGTATACGGTAAGTACAAGTTACTGTATACAGCGCATTATTCAGTACTACATGATTTGTACGGTAGAACAAGCATTGCTGATTAACACCTCTAACATCAGACATTCACTTGCCATCTATTTACAGACCTTCATAATGGTCATCGCCACACACATTTATAAATAACATTCGGCTTTGCTTGTTCCTTTGTATAGAGTCAGTGCTTACAATTGCTTTTAATTGCTGGTTTGGTCATTTATCTGAAAAACAAGATCTTGCTTAATAGATTTGTGCGGATGCGCATTAAAACCACTGGCTGTGATCTGTAAGGTCTATCAGAGGAGTGTCACTAAGAAAGCTGGGGAGATTCTTCAAGACCTGCTCCATCTTCTTCACTCAGAGTTTGATCTTCTCCCCTTAGTGTGGAGATATGGGATGCCAAGATTCAGCACCAATAGATTGGGTCGTTCTGTTATTCCATCTGTTGTCTGAACAAATACTCTGGAGTGTGTTGCTATTCAACGATTTAACGTCTATTATGTTGCTATTCAATATGTTTATGTATTTTACGTGAATTGTTTTTTGTTTTAAATGTTTTGAATGTTTTTCTTTTTTGTACATACTTGCTGCAAAATAATTGGCCCCTTGGGGGGACAATAAAGATGACTCTTACTCTTAATCTCTCTTCTCGCTTCTCAGTGTTGTTTTTTTATTACATTTTGTGTTGGTCTAGATTCAGTTTCCAGAGAACGCAGCATTGTACGAGCACAGGTGCACTCTATCCTATAGTGAGAACTCAAAACCTCATAGCAGTCCGTAAAGGCACGGGTCAAGGATATATGTATTTCATTGTATTTAAACTATTTCAAGCCGCTAAGGGCACCTCCTGCCTGTCGGAAGTGTATACGTTCCTTGATGAGACAGCATTCAATGCATTCTGAAGGACTATTTAGGGTAATGGTTGGGGCCTACGCTGCATATTATCTTCGCACGTTTGCCGACAGCAATGCTGTGTGCGTTCCCAGCTCTCTCAACCCAAACTGGACTTGTTGGTGAGGCGGGAGTTACTCTGGTCGGAGGCTCGGTCCGTCACTTTGGGCTTCAAGCATGACTGCTTGTCATCCATCACCATCTCAGTGGGTAGGCACCAACAGCACAGACATGACTAGGATGGAGGGAGATTGTGGGAAAAGACAGGTAAGCATAGGTAGAGGGTCATTTAGTGTTGAAGACAATCCTGTGCATGTGGAGATGTTAAAGGTACAGGTGAGCTATTTTAAGCAAATTGTAAGCTAATAAGCTTTTTGTCAAGGTCACCAAAAATCTCCTTGCATTTCACTAGTTTAGTGCGTGTGTTGAAAAAATAATCTGGTACTTCTACGCAGCTCTGGCTCCATAAATAGGAACATATACAAAGTTGCGAACACCGACATTGGCTTCGAAATGCATTTCAATGTGTGGGACGGAGCTTCTGGGGGAGTTGGTTTTGATTTGAGCTTGAAGTTAGCAAGATTTATCGAGAATGACTAACCACTACAAAATATCAACAATGGGCATAATGGCGACTTTAGCGCCATATTACATTTAAATAGCAATTTACCTTGAATGAGTTCTTGAAACATTTGCTGACCATGTACAGGGCGATGGGGTTGATGCAGGAATTGATGGATGCCATGTTAATGCCAATGTAGTCCAAAACCAGGAAGAAGCTGGGAAGGTTTAAGATAAATCAGACTATCTCAGTTATTATTATCTCATCCTTTCACACACTATACTGTGCAGTATGTGTTCTCTACCTCAGCAGCTCGCAGCGGTTGGGGTCTTTCTCGTCGTAGATGGTGAGCTTCAGGATGCGGCTGAGGTGTAGAGGCAGCCAGCATATAGTAAACACTAGCACCAGGCAGAAGACAGTCTTAGCGACCTCCCGCCGCTAGACACAGATGCAAATAATCATAATAAATATACAGTGATATATTACAACAAGGCTTTTACAGCTGCATGGGTTACATGCACTATTGTACAGTGGTGGAAAATATACTTGTATTTATATCAGAAAGTCATTATGGTAACAGCCATCACTTTTCTGCTACCTGTTACAAAATCTTACATGAATTGTCTTCTGAAAGTCAAATAAAGGACAACAGCTTTCAAAAGCACAGAGTGTAGTTAATTCTCATGACCAGAGTGGCCGCCATTTTGCCAGGTTCCTCTATGCAGTGATCATATACTATTTAAAGGCAGGGTCAGTCATTGATGCTAACTTCGAGCTTAAATCAAAACAGTATCGCTCCGCGGTCTTCCGTCCCACGCGTCGAAATGCATTGTGAAGCAAGCGTTGTGGATGTGAGCGGTGTTCGCCACTTTGTGGTCCTATTTACAGAGCCAGAGCTGTGTAGAAGTACCAGACTATTTTTACAACACTCACAGAGAACGGTAAACTAGCGAAATGCGAGGAGATATTGGTGAATTTAAAAAAGTGTTTTAGTTTACAATTCGCTTAAAATAGCTGACTGTACCTTTAACATCTCCACATACTCTACCTATGCTCACCTGTTTCACCCTCGGTCTCCTTCTATTTCGCTAGTTTGCCGTTCTTTGTGCGTGTCGAAAAAAAGAAGCTGATGCTCAAATCCACAAAGCTGTAGTACTATGTTTTGTTTCAAAACGCGTTTTGATGTGCGAAGCGGCGCTGCGGCGGGCCGCAGAGCTCGAAGTTAGCAAGCGTTCTCGAGCATGACCTACCCTGCCTTCAACATCCACCCACCTGCTTGAGGTGGTCACCGAGCATGATCTGGACACCGTTCTTGCGCAGCATCTCACAGGTCATCAGGGTGTAGAAGGTAGCCGTGCACGCCAGAGGAAGGCAGAAGTAGGCACCAAAAAGCCACCAGTCCTTAGCAGACTTGTAAAACTGAGGAGACAACACATGCACATCAGCACTGCATCACCGCACAAACAGACAAGTATATAAATACGGGACAGCTTTAGCACGAGTTGGAGGTAAAAACAATAAAACGAGCCGTAAAATAATATTGGGCGCCTGGTTATTGGATAGATAAATTCCATATCTGTTGACTGACCCAGGCTGGGAGCGGGATTCAATTGTGTCTCCCAAACACAGAACGAACATTTGGATCTGCTTTCTTTCCTCAAAAGATCTCAGTGGGATAATATTTTGCTATATTATGTCTATGTGAAAGTTATTCTAGGTTGTCTGAAAAAACACACCACGCATCACGGGCACGCGCACGCGCGCACACACACACACAAACTGCAATATATTCTAGTCAGGCAGGGGAGCAATAAACCATGATGTATCTTTATTGCAGTTGAACTCTGGGGAGTACCTGGCAGTATAGCGTTTCCCAGCTAGGAGGTTGTCACTGTGTGTGTGTGTGTGTGTGTGTGTGTGTGTGTGTGTGTGTGTGTGTGTGTGTGTGTGTGTGCATGCACATGATTCAAAGTGTGTAGTAAGTATGCAGGTGTGTGTGTGTGTGTGTGTGTGTATATATATGTGCGTGTGTGTGTGCGTGCGTGTGTGTATATGTATGTGTGTGTGTGTGTGTGTGTGTGTGCGTGCGTGCGTGTATATGTATATGTGCGTGTGTGTATATGTATGTGTGTGTGTGTGTGTGCGTGCGTGCGTGCGTGTATATGTATATGTGCGTGTGTGTATATGTATGTGTATGTGTGTGTGTCAGTGTGAACACATGCTAGCTAGCGTACTGCTCCACACATGTGCACGTGCATCTACACCATGCGTGCCTCGTTCACGTGGGACATAAACGGTACAACTGGGTCAGCTGTTTGCCGACCTCAGCATGTTCTATCTCCGTGGAGATGCTGGGGGGGGGGACGTGTCCACGGACTCACCCTCATGAGGCTGCTTGTCTGCATGGGGTGCAGCAGGCAGATTCGCAGGTGCTTCCCCCTGTAGTCCATGGCGATCATGTCAAAGGCCACCGCCTCAGGCACGGCCAGCACGACCGACAGCAGCCAGATGAGGCCGATCTCCACCGCCATCCACCTGGGGATGCCCATCCCTTTGACACGGCTCCAAGACGCCACGGCACGATACCTGTTTAGGGATTATTAGTACTATGTTTATTATTATTATCTGTAGCATTATTTGGGGGTTTTATTATTATTTTATTATTATTATTATTATTATTATTAGTAGTAGTAGTAGTATTTTTTAATTACATTATTATTATTATTATTATTATTATTATTATTATTATTATTATTGTTATTATTATTATTATTAGTAGTAGTAGTAGTAGTAGTAGTAGTAGTAGTAGTAGTATTAGTATTAGCTCCGTGTTCCGGGGGCTCCCTACACTTCCATGTACATACCCTTTTCACTATCTGTGTATTTATTGATTCTCAATGGACTGTTAATATAAATATTGCAGCACTGGTTGTTTCTAAATGTGTTGCTATATGTCTCTCCCGATAACAGATGATGTCATTGTGCATGATTATGACTGGCAGGAACAACTGGAATATTCATTGGATGCCTTTTTTCATCTGATTAGGCAAATCCAAACGTGAACCTTTTGCTCGCGCAGTTTGTCAGTTCACTAGTGAGCGTCAGTGTGGCTGTTACTTTTTACTATTTTAAATCGAACCAACTGAAACGGCAGTGGACGGAACGTCCAGTGAAATAATGGAGAGGAGTAGTGTTATGGATTAGACGGTACAATCTGTCAGCAGGGCTGATAAACCCAACGCGCCTGATTGTGGTCTGTCACACACACACAAGCGAGTAATGTGATGGGAAAAAACGAGTTTTACGATTGTGATGTGAAAATACAGCTACATTACCTTGAACAGCTGTCAGTGCCGTGGAGACCGAACACGATCAAGTGTGTTAGCGGCAAGGTTAGAGGACGTACCTGTCGATGCTGAGCGCACACAGGCTTAGCACGGTGATTCCTACAGAGGCCTTCTGCACAAATGGCACCAGCTTGCAGAGGCCCACCCCGAATGGCCAATCCTCTGCCAACAGCTGGAAGGGAGGGAGGGGGGAGAGGGGGTGAGAGAGGGAGAGAGGGGGTGAGAGAGAGGGTGAGAGGTATAGAGAGGGAGATGGAGAGAGAGAGAGGGGAGAGAGACCAAGGGAGGGTGGTGGGAGAGCGAGGAGAGAGAGAAAGAGAGAGAGAAAGATAACATGCAAATTAGTGCTCACATTCTTTGTTTAGCATCTTGTTTGTTTGTCTGCCTCCGCCCATCACATGTGCTGTCGATGTGGACACCCCTCAGAGAGCATGTTGTATTACTTTACCCCTATATGTCTTGTCCTGGTCAAGTTGTAAACTACTTTACCCCTATATGTCTTGTCCTGGTCATGTTGTAAACTACTTTACCCCTATATGTCTTGTCCTGGTCATGTTGTAAACTACTTTACCCCTATATGTCTTGTCCTGGTCATGTTGTAAACTACTTTACCCCTATATGTCTTGTCCTGGTGATGTTGTAAACTACTTTACTCCTATATGTCTTGTCCTGGTGATGTTGTAAACTACTTTACCCCTATATGTCTTGTCCTGGTCATGTTGTAAACTACTTTACCCCTATATGTCTTGTCC
>JAODLL010005738.1:0-10371 GCA_026546735.1 Forbesichthys agassizii
GCCAATCAGATCCATCAGACCGCCCCTCTGTCTGCAACAGAATAACACATCCACATAGCGACAGCACCACCCCTAGGTAGGGAGGGGAAACACCCCCCCCCCCCCAAACCCAAGGGTCATAACACACCCGAGTTCAGAAGAGAGCATTCACACCAATAAACCGACTCAGACTAACGGCTCATGTGAACTCTGGTACGCATTAAAATCTCTAACGTGAATTCACCCTTAATGTAACTACCTAGCCCTCCAAAACCATGGGCACACTGAAATATGTCCTTTTGGTTAGTTGAAAATCTTAAATAAATTCTTTAAGAAAATAAATAAAAAAGAAAAACTCACTTCAGCTCACCCCCACAGGTTTTCAACAGGGACTGGGAAGGCCAGTGTGTGTGTAAGTGTGTGTGTGTGTGTTCAGTTTGTTATGTGATATAGTGGTATAACGTTATATAGAGAGTAAAAATGTTTTTGATTCTTTATAGTCTATCCAAGGGTGCCCATAATGCTATAATGTGATGTAGATAACCCGTACTGTAGTTACTTTGATCTGGTGACCACTTTCACATTCCATAAACAATGATTATTATGTTAGCAAACCTATTACAATGGCATGTAGTGACAAAAGTCCCTCTCTTGATGTGGTGTTAGAAGCAGGTTATCTTATTGGTTTAATAGAGGACCCGCCCCACATGCTTTAGAGCTGAAATCATAGATAAAAAAGTTTTTTCTTATCTGCTTGTGGAAACAAATCTATATAACCTTATATTAAACCTTTCTTTCCATGTGTTTTTAAAGGTGATTGTCACAGTACTCGAGTATAGTATTTTCTATATAATGTGCTAAATCGTATTATTTGTGAACTTTATACACATGTATACATTAATATTAATGAATATGGACCTTTATATACATGCTGTACTTCATGTAACATATTTATTCCATATATTTTGCATATAGCATGTGGCTACTAAATTAAGTAGGCACATGCTATCTTCTGTAGTATTATGTAAGAAAACATGAGTATTAATGTATAATGTTTAATGAAATACATAATTAACATTGTGTAAAAAATGTTCCAGTCATATGGGTATTTGTTATTGATTCAGTGTCTCTCCTTGTGTGTGACTTTTTCATTCCTGCAAATACAAGACTCACACATGCGCTATATCCAAAGGCATTGTCAACTTTACGTTTAATATAGTTCCATTCTAGAAATTCTACAACACTTGAATTATTTTGACTGAAGCAACATGAGCGTCTGTGTCAGACTCAACTTGCTGTCTTTCTAAACACTAGTTTAAAATAGAAGAGATAAGCTCTAAAATGAGAATGTCTGTTCCAGGGAACAGGGAATGTTTTCTCACGTCCTAATATGGTTGGGTGCTGGCACAGAACTAAGAGCCAGCAGAGTATGTGCTCTAAATTCTGACATTCCCACAAAGTGAAAACAAGAGGACATCCCCCTTGACCTAAGGCAGCATTCAGAGAACTGAGTGAAAATAGAACATTGTTCAGTCTGTAGTCACTCATAAAGATGCCTTATACACACACGGTTTCAAATGACACTTAAACTAATGTTTATATTCACAATATAAATGCAACAATAAGACACTAGCACACGCATGCACACACACACACACACACACTGAGTGAGCAACAAAGGCCTCTAATGAGCAGCACCACCCACAGATCAATGAAACAGCTGTCTTATCAGGGGTCCCTTTACTTGCTGCTACCCGCTGTCTACAGTGCCCGCCCACAACCGGAAACATCCTGTGTGTGTGAGTGTGCGTGGGTGTGAGAGAGAGAACAAAAATGAGTGGATTTCCTGAAATAAAAACATATATTTTATTATGTTATGTTATGTTATGTTATATTATATTATATTATGTTATATTATATTATATTTGTCTTCAAGCCCAGTGCAACCTGAGTCATGCGTCACTGTAAATGCAATCATATGTGTGTTATTATGACGTATAATGTTCATAGCAGATCCAGTGTGATTCTCATGTGCTGCTGCAGGGAGCTGCTCTAATGCCTGAGGAATGCAGGAGACGCAGGCTTGGTATGGAGGAATGTTCATAATTACGGTTGGTCTGCTAGAGGAGGGGAAACATTGTGTTGGTGTGTGTGGGGGCGGGGGGGGGGGGGGGTTGTTTATAGAGAGATTACTTCAGTTGGGATTGGCGTACAAACATGATATTTGTGTACAGCAAATGCACACCACTGAATTATATATTACTGTAGTATATTATGACTTCTTTGCCTTTGAATGTATACTGTATGTCTAGGTGTAAAACAGTTATAAAGCGAAATAGGCAGGCAGTACATAAAGGTTCCCCTCCAACAACAGGCAGGCAGATACAAGCCACAGCCTGCCTGTCACTTGTTGGCCTGATGCTATGGGTTACACTAACGTACTGTACAAGCTAACTCTCACTTGTTGGCCTGATGCTATGGGTTACACTAACGTACTGTACAAGCTAACTCTCACTTGTTGGCCTGATACTATGGGTTACACTAACGTACTGTACAAGCTAACTCTCACTTGTTGGCCTGATACTATGGGTTACACTAACGTACAAGCTAACTCTCACTTGTTGGCCTGATGCTATGGGTTACACTAACGTACAAGCTAACTCTCACTTGTTGGCCTGATGCTAAGGGTCACATTAGTTATACTACTGGCCACAGCACCACATTACCAAATTACTTAAGCCCAAAAAACAACAAATGCATTTTTCTGAGTGCAGTTTGTCGTGTAACAGGTCTACATCTGGCCATCATCCATCTAGCCAAACATTCTGCTGTATGTCTTTCATGTACAGTATCAAGTTACAGAAGTAAATATTTTCACCACCACTGCTACTTTGACAAATACTATTTACAATGTCTGCGTCCACCGTTCCATGGCGTGTATGTTAAACCCAATTTAAATTCCATGGGATATCAAATGAATTCAAACATATAATCTGAGATCAGTAAAGTAAAGTAAAGTAAAGGAACTGCAGTATCTGTGATTGGTAATGCTGGCCAGAAGAGTCACGCCCCACATCACTGGCATGTTTCTACTTGTCAGAGCAAAAGAGGTGTTTAAAACCAAGCATTTGCTGATAGAGGGTCGATGTGCCCGTTTCAACATCTACACACAAGTTTTGTAGTGTCAACACTTGAAGCCATACAGCTAAAAACACTGGACAGCAGGAGAACAGAGATCCAGCTCCACTCTGTGAAAAAAGCAAGACAGCAGATTAAGCCGGTGTCCCTGAGCCATCTGTTGTCATTTGGCCCCACCATCTATTTCCATGACAACGCCATGTTGACAAGTAGTCTTATTTCAGTTTGCATTCTGTTCACATTACAAGGAGGTTTTGGTATTTGCATATATTTTATGCATGTAGAATTTATAATTTGATCATAAGCCATTCTACACATCTATTTACTGTAAATATGAAGACACATTGGAAACATATTGCCAAGGTTGGGATAGTGTTGTACAATCTGCACCACATTGTTTGTGCACCCATTTGCAACAGAAATTCGGAAAATTCTTGCTATTACGATTCTTCCGATAATTCACGATTATAAAATCGTAAATTTGTAGGTATAATTTTGTAGACACAATTTTCTTAACCTAAAATAACCATAATACGCCGTCCATCTTATCTTTTTAGCAACAAATTAAGTTGCAGCTGAGCTGTTAGATGTCATTCACATGAAATGGAATGGAAATGACCAACCCAACAACAGCATGATATATTCTGTTTCTTATCTTTTGCTATTCAGTCCTTTGCCTTGCTCATCACCATATTGTCTGACCTCTGAATTATTCTCACTTGGATTGTGTCTTTACCCACCCCCTTGTTACCGTTGCATTTAATGTGTACTTAACGTTGTACCTGCCGACGTCCTAAAGTGTTGGTTCAGCCTGACTTTTGTGCCTCTGTCTCTCTGTGTGGTTCCATGCTTCCATTCCCAGCAGTGACTGAATGTACTCATTAACATCATTCCGAAAACATCATGCCATCGCCATGGTGATATAGTGATAACGACCTCCTGCCAAGGTTTGTGCTCATAGCATCACTGAGACTCTTTAGAACTTCAAATAAAGCTTAAGAACCCTAAGAGGACCTCACTAATCGTCAGTGGTTCTAAAAGAGAACCTCACTAATCGTCAAAGAGGTTCTAACCTTGATAAACGTTAAGCTGCTTTTCAAGGGGCACATGATACTTTTAATCCACCTGTGCAATTAGTTCTATGCAGTTGGAGTGTGCTATATTTTGGTGGGAATGGAATAGAGACAGTGGAAATCCAGCAGAATTTGGAATCCAGTGGCAACCCTCATCAACAGTGTGTGGACATGTTTTGAATGTTACATTTAAAGGGACACTCCTGTATGAAGCTGAATATATTTGCCCTGATATTGTCCTACAACCCACAATGAAGGAGAATATGATCTACGTACATGCTGAAAAATAAATATTATTTTTCTACCCAGCCCTAACTCTGGAAATGGGAACACTAACAAAGTGATGCAGATCGCACCACACAACACTATCCCAGCCTTGGCAACGCATGTCCAATATGGCTGGTGGAACGTCTGAGAGAGAACCCTATAGCATTTAAAGGAAAGGTGTCTAATCTTTCTCCAGCATCCCTGACACCTTTAAATAAGAACAAGCATCCAGTAAAATGGTTTTCCCATGCATAAGGAGGCAAGAAACATGTCCCTACCAATATTAAAGGTATAGTAAGTAATTCTTGAGAATGCTTGTTAACTACAAACTCAAATGGGAATGGCATCTTCATTGGTTGAGCAATGACACTACGACTAATTAGCTACACAACCGGCGTCTGAACTTCTTGGACAAGTGGCTTGTGTGGCTATACAAGATCAGATGTGTGATACCTTTAGCTAATCGGACAGAAAATATTGGTGATCTCCATAAGAATACATTGGTATACCAGGGTTCGAGATTCACCAAAATCATTTGGCTACCAATGTTTGGGGTGAGGAACTTTGACAAATGTCTGAGCTCTCAATAGTGTTTAGATTTTTCTAATGTGGGACTGATAACATTCAATACCATTGTATATAAATATTTTATTTCTTGGCATAGTTTGAAACATTTCAACTGGGAATTAAGGGAATACATCTAATATTGTATAGGAAATGTATGCCACCTACTGTACATTGTAGTCTATGTGAATGACATATGGAAATGTCAACCTTAATTTACACCCACAAACTCAGAAATTAACCTCTTGGTTTGTCGTTCTCTTTAGGGGATGTATGCAAATCACAGGAGGTCGATCTTGAAACTGAAACATTTAGCTTCCTGGTATACAGTGTAGCGATGAGTAGTAGTGTGTCGACAATCTAAATTTAGCCAAACATGACAAATTGTGCTATTTTAGGAATTCAGAGGAAGTCTTTGAGTACATTTACAAGGAGCAGCTATAGCACTGGCTTCAACCACAAAGGCAATTATAGAAACAAACTGAGAAATGTACCTATAACCCTCAAATGGAGTTTTATTTTTGTTTTAAATCCAATATTGTAGATGGATGAGAGAATTCACAAAACCCAGAACCAAGCCTAAAAAAACAAAACATTACATCTGATGCTCTAGTTCCCAGTGAAAACAATTGAATCCCCTTTTGTGTGTGAGTAGATCCTCTTTCACAACATCTTTTCTTTCATGTTAGCAATTTCACACCCTACACATACCAACAGCAGTACAACCGGCTTATTGAGATATCATGAAAGTGTTAAAGTGGTGTTAAAATGCAGGCACAAAGCCTTAAATTAGAGGTTACGCATGAAGCTATAATCAGTCATTTATTTTCAAAACGTTGGTTTTCCAAATATATTTTGAAATAGTTCTGTTTCATCTAAATCAACGTAATAATTGTTTGTATTTAAATGTCAAGAAATGTGTCATAAATGTTTTGACCTAAACACGTACATGGACAAAGTATTAATTCACATATGAACATGAAGCAGAGGACCATTAGCCTCCAGCAGTCTGTACTGTAACTGGTGCAATCGTCACGTCAGGGTTATACATTATAACACATTATTCTTCCTGGGGCTGGACAATTTATACACAGAGAAAAAATATATGAATCCATCCATCCATCTTCATCCGCTTATCCGGAGTCGGGTCGCGGGGGCAGCAGCTCCAGCAAGGGACCCCAAACTTCCTTTTCCTGAGCCACATTAGCAAGCTCTGACTGGGGGATCCTGAGACATTCCCAGGCCAGTGTGGAGATATAATCTCTCCACCTGGTCCTGGCTCTTCCCCGAGGCCTCCTCCCAGCCAGACGTGCCTGGAACACCTCCCTAGGGAGGCACCCAGGGGGCATCCTTACTAGATGCCCGTACCACCTCAACTGGCTCCTTTCAACACAAAGGAGCAGCGGCTCTACTCAGAGTTCCTCACAGATAGCTGAGCTTCTCACCCTATCTCTAAGGGAGACGCCAGCCACCCTTCTGAGAAAACCCATTTCGGCCGCTCATACCCATGATCTGGATCTTTCGGTCATGACCTTCATGACCATAGGTGAGGGTAAGAAATAAAATGGCCCAATAGCTCAAGACATTTGCCTTCTGATTTAGCTCTCTTTGCGTCACAACGGTGCGGTAAAGTGATTGCAATACCGCTCCCGCTGCTCCGATTCTACAGCCAATCTCCCGCTCCAATGTCCCCTCACTCGTGAACAAGACACCGAGGTACTTGAACTCCTTCACTTGGGGTAAGGACTCATTCCCCACCTGGAGTAGGCACTCCATCGGTTTCCGGCTGAGAACCATGGCCTCAGATTTTGTAGTATTAACCCTCATCCCAGCCGCTTCATACTCAGCTGCGAATCGATCCAGTGAGCGCTGAAGGTCAGAGACCGATGATGCCATCAGGACGACATCATCTGCAAAAAGCAGCGATGAGATCTCCAGGCCACCGAACCGCAACCCCTCCACACCACGACTACGCCTCAATATCCTTTCCATGAATATCACAAACAGGATTGGTGATAAAGCGCAGCCCTGGCGGAGACCAACCTCCACCTGAAACGAGTCCGACTTACTGCTGACAACTCGCACAACTCACACTATGGTCATACAGGGATTGGATTGCCTTTAAAAGGGACCCCCCCACCCCATACTCCCGCAGCACCTCCCACAGTATCTCCCGGGAGATCCGTTGATACGCCTTCTCTAGATCCACAAATCACATGTAGACCAGAAGGGCATACTCCCAGGCCCCCTCCTGGGTCCTTGTGAGAGTAAAGAGCTGGTCCGATGTTCCATGACCAGGATGGAAACCGCATTATTGTCATTCAATCTGAGGTTCGACAATCGTCCGAACCCTCCTCTCCAGCACCTTGGAGTAGACTTTACCAGGGAGGTGTAATACCCCTGTAGTGGGCACACACTCTCTGGTCCCCCCTTAATGGGGGGACCAGAGAGGGGAACCACCACCCCAGTCTGGCACTCTTTTGGCACTCTCCCCGACTTCCACATGATGTTGAAGAGGCGTGTCATCCAAGACATCCCCTCTACATCCAAAGCTTTTAGCATTTCTGGATGGATCTCATCAATCCCCGGGGCTTTGCCACTGTGGAGTTGTTTGACTACCTCAGTGACCTCCCCCAGGGAAATTAACGAAGATTCCCCATTAGCCTCCAGCTCTGTCTCTACCATCTCAGTCGGATACAGGAGTTCCTTAAAGTGTTTCTTCTACTGCCCAATTACCTCCTCAGTTGTACACAGCTTGGATGGCTCCTTGCCTCTCCCTCCTGATGTGGCGGACGGTTTTCCAGAAACACTTTGGTGCCGACCAAAAGTCTTTCTCAATGGCTTCTCCGAACTTCTCCCACACCCGCTTCTTTGCTTCTGCTACGGCAGATAATGCAGCCCTTCGAGCCAGTCGGTACCTTGCAACCGCTTCTAGAGACTTCAGGGACAACATATCCCACCTCCTTCATCAGTCAGACGGCTTCAAAAATATATATAATAATAAATATATATTATTAAATATATATAATAATAAATATATATTATTATTATTATTATTATTATATATACTGTATATATAGAAAAAACATGTATATGTATATATATGTCTCTGTGTGTGTAGGATCATACTGGACAGTGGTAAACAAACACTAAAACACTAATGTGCAAAATACTTCCATAATAAGGAAATATATTATATGTGATTATTAGGGTGCATTCATATGGCTGCGAACCCGGGTCCGTTTATATTAGCAACACACTGTTCATCTAATTTCACTGGGCAACAACCATAGTTCTACGGCAACAACACGACATCACGGCATCACCCATGCTTGATTTTTTTGTTTATTTGAAGTCAGTGTCAACAACTAAAAAATAGTGTAAGGTATTGTCACTATGCTATAAATGCGTCCCAGAGGATGGAATTGATGCAAGGTAGTGTATTTTGCTTGCATTTGCTTGCAGTTAACGGCTCAAGTGAACTTGGGTGCACACCAGAAGCTCTAGTGTGAATGCACCCTTATATTGTATACTGAATACATTCTACAGTATAGTAGTAGTTCTAGTGCATTGTAGTAGACTACGGCATACACAGTATCTTACAGTAGCCTACATGGCATAATAAGCCATAGTAGCCATAGCGCTCTTCTATGCTGCGCCAATGATGTGTCTCCCTAGACACACTTATTAGCATAATTGGGCAATGCATAACTAGGAACAAAAAAAATACAAATTGTGAAACATAATGTTTTTACATTTTGCTTCATGTTGAAACCCTGTGGGAGGTTGTGCCAAGAGCAACCCATGGATAAACAACATAGATTATTGAGCTAGTAGTTAGTGTGTATATTGTACTACCTGTATACCCTCCCGTATATCTACTGTACAATGTGCTGTGCTGGCAATACCCATTCATTACATTGTCAGGTCTTCATCTTCCCTGTGGCATTTGGCTCTGGCTGCAAGTATTTTTCCCAGTACGAGAAGCAGGGTGTGGGCATCCAGTGGTACAACCTCCGGTCCAGCCCTGTTGAAGGGGACTCCTACAGCTTTACCATCTCCATAGTCATGCTGTACGTGGACGCTGTCATCTATGCCATCGCCGCCTGGTACATAGAAGCTGTGTTTCCTGCCAGGACCACATCTACTGTATGGATACACATATTGCTAATAATAGGTTTACTGCATACATTGATTCGTGTGTGTCCACTCATTTATATTTACTATTTTTTAAACATTTTTAGCAAGCTGAGGCGATCCTAAAATGTGACGTAACAACAATTAATACTACTGATTGGATTAAATCGTCACCGTCATTGCGCAACACGGGCATTCATACGGCAACTACTCTTAGCAGCCGATACTTATTTACCTTTTATTTTTTATTTATTTATTTATTTTTCTTTCATTTTTTAATACAAAACATAACATCAACAACTTAAACCCCTGTGCATCACAGTCTAATTTAGCTCAATTGCTGCCGGCGTATAAAGGCGACAGATGGAAAGGCAAGGCAGCTCCTCAGACCAGGTGGGGAAGAGTGGACAGTAAGGCCGCCGCGGTCAGCCTGGTGGAGGAGACGGCAATGGCCGCGGGGGATTGGGCGTCCCGACTGCACAGCTACGAGCACCAAAATAATAACCATTAATTTAAATAAATGACTTAATTACTGACTATAAAGAATAGTTCTACATGTGATACCTACGAACAGCCTACATTTATTTGTGAATGTGTCTGTGTGTGCGTGGATGTGTGCGTGTAAGGCCGTGTGTGTGTGTGTGTGTGTGTGTGTGTATGTATATATTATATTTGTGTATGTGTGCGTGCATAAGCCTGTCACAAAATGTAGTTGTTAATGAGGGTGGGATGCGACAACCGCGCCGCACCGACCCCAGCATCAGGCCGGCAAGAACCTCAGAACCCACCCTGCTGAAACCGGTCACACGCCCCGGGGACTACCGCACGCCCTCATGGTGATAGAGCCGGCATGGGGAGGCAGCGGGAGCCCCACCCCTGCCGAAGAGGGCCCCGGCGACGGGAGAGAACAATTGGTCCCAGGCCCAGGGACACGCCGTCCACCCCAGGCATTAATAGAGGCCAGATGTTTGAGGCCACCAGGGGAGGGACGCTATTAAGGGGACGCGTACCAGGGGAGGGACGCTTTCCCCACCCGACCCCTCCCCCCAGACCAGGCAGGGCGGAAACCAACCCCACGGTGCCTCCAACACCCCGGGGCTCCAGGGGAAGGAGACGAGGCCAATGAGACCCCCCCCACATCCTCATTCCCCGGCCCACCTCTGTGCATGTATTGTATTGTGCTGGATGCATGACGTGACTTGTGAGGTGTTGT
>JAODLL010005740.1:0-10371 GCA_026546735.1 Forbesichthys agassizii
AATTAAGTAAATCTGCAATTCATTTAAGAAATCTTATTAAGTGAATTTCACTTACTGCACTGGCAGTAAAAATTGCTAGTTTTCAGCATAAGAAAGCTCATAACTAATTTATAATAATTTGATAGGGCATTTTTTGCAGTGCAGACATACAGTGTATGTGTTAATAAATAGCTTATATAAAAAAAATGCAATAAAAAAAAAAAAAAACATATTGAGGGAGATAAATACAGAAGATGACATCAAGGGTTTAATTGGGCGGCACATTGCATTATGACAGCTGTCATTCCCAATAACTCCTTGTCTTTATGAGCAACACACACACACACACACACACATGCTGTCCCTCTGCACCGTTACCCTTGGCCAGTGGCACAGAGCAGACAGTCAGTGGGAGGAACCAGGACTAATAGACTTTATTCACACATTGTAATGCCCACAGTCCAAAACCTGATTCAGACCACCTTCACTACAATTACTTCTGAACTCTTAGTGAACTCAGTGAATGTATGATGTGTGTGGCACACATAGCATTTGTTTTTGTCTGAGATGTTGGTACACGTAGTGTGACATCTAGTGGCATAAAGTCATATAGAGTCACTTTATTTATTTTTTATATCAATCGTGGACGTCAAAGCGTCTTACTGTAAGTTGGCCATCGAACAGGAATGCTGAATTATATGGACGTAATGCACAGAAAGACATCCATAGCAAAGTGCAGAATGAAGGCAAATGTTCGAACAACTTTCAAATGAATTCTACTTGTTTTCTTAATCTGGATTATTGCTTGCATTTCTCTGTCAGAAACAACAGAAGCATTTGTTCCTCATTGTCCGAACATCCCTCAGGGCGAGAGAGTGGACTGTTTCCCAGACGCTGGCGCCTCTAAGGTTTGTGTAGTGGTGTATTGTGTCATTAGGGCAAACATGTAACATGTCACCTATGCAGGTTTCAATACTCCTGAACCGAATTGGGAAGAAAATAGCCACCATGTTTATGTCATATTTATTAATTAGATGCATTTTCTTGTTATATAATATAATGCTGTTATAAAGACTGATATGATGATAATGTTGTCAACCCGGCCTGTCTTGCTTTTAATAGCAAAGCTGTGAGACGCGTGGATGCTGCTGGAGCCCGCTGGATGAGAGAAATGTCCCCTGGTGTTTCTTCCCAACCAATCATGGATACACAGTAGAGTCAATAGAAAATCCAAACCCTTACGGTAAACTGGCTCACACCAGTACAGTCAAGCATGGTCTAATGTATTGAATCAGATGATGGGTGTGTGTTTTGGCAGACATTTTTTGTTTGTCATAAACTCAATTTTCTCTGCTAGATCTATCTGTCAAAAGGTCAAATGAGGCATGATGAAGCTGTATTTTCACACACAATTTATGTATTTGCCTTTTTCTTTGAATCATTCCCTTGTCGTTGCTGCTGTTTTCTGTGAAAAATGAAAAATGACAGACTTGTGTAACACAGGAGCTTTTCAATTATTTTCATGATTGCACAATTTTATGCTCACCGTGTTAATGCATGAAATGAGAGGAAACAATAAGCATTTGTTTATGTAGCATTTAAGATATATAAGATTTTAATTTGCATTCTTTTAGTTTAGATGTCTGAGAGCTGCAGGTAGGATTTCAGAGCTATACATTTACAGTAGTGTAAAGTATTATAAATGTCAATCAGAACTGTTGTACCTGATTGGTCGAGCAGATCTACCTTGCCTCTCAATCACATAAACATGATACAGGTGTGTACACAGGCTTTGCAAAACTGGCAGACCAATAGGCAACAGGGAGGGAGCAGAGTAGGAGAGGGAGAGTTTTTGTAACCTGACATGCCAGATGGATTGTTATTCACAAGTCCATCTGGGGAGCCATGCATCAAAACTGTTTGTAAAGGAAAGACACTTTCAAACAATACTTGGCAGTTAGTTGATTCGATGAACCCTGGGTTTTTGTTGTTGGTAAACCTAAACCACACTCGTGTAGCTACAGTCTCAATATGACACTGTAATACCTTGAGTGGACACATTTGCAATGATTTCTGACTTTCCAAACTGATTACTGCAGCAAAATTAAACTGAAGCTCGCAATGGTCTCGCGAGCTTCAGTTTAATTTTGTCAGTTAAATTAGCTTCAGGCTAGGGTTTATGTGCTCTGGTTTTCGCAAACATTCTTTCATTCATTTTTAGCTAGCTCCTATTGCAACCCACAAATCCTACCTACATCTTTAAATATATTAGATATTACACACACACACAGACACACACACACATATATATACAACTGCTACCTTGGCCAGATTTTTTATCTCAATTAAACGTCCTGGTAAAATAAAGGTAAAATACAAAATCAATTAAAGAATTTGGCACTTCCTTGCTGTAGTAAAACAAAAACAAAAAATACATAAATATATATAAATATATATATATATATATATATATATAATTTATATTTATTATAATAATTTTTTGTTCTGTTTTTACAGAGCAGGCTTCTTCAATTCTGTATTGTGTGCTCTATTGACAATGTTTATTCTCTTGTGTTTATTTGTCAGAAATTAAAGCCAAATTGAAGAGGATGACTGCACCATCTCTGTTTGGGGTTGATGTAAAGGAACTTGCGTTTCACGCTGAGATGCAGACACATAATCGACTACATTTTAAGGTACACACTAACACACCACCAAAAACAACACACTACAGGTCACACTCTCTCACAGACTAAGTCTACATCTATCAACGTTACACACCCCTTTGCTAATATTAATAATGCTTATAATGCATGTGTAATGTGAAGTTAGGACTCAATAGAAACATGATATTTGCATACCAAAGGTCTCTCAGGTCACACAAAATAATACATTATTACATGATTATCTCCTCAGATTGTTGATCCCAACAACGAGAGGTTTGAGGTCCCCCATGAGCATGTGAAGAACGTAAACAGTCACCACTCCAGCCCAATTAGCGACACACTGGAGATCACAAACACAAACGCACCTTTTGGTCTGACTGTGCGTAGGAAAGAGACCAACAATATCCTGTGAGTTGACCCTGGGTGTGAATGTTCTTATAGTAAGGGTATCACAATTCTATCTTATAACAGTAATGTAACTGTACATATATATTTTATAATAATGAGTGAATACAAGCAGCCCTATTCAACAGATGTATATGTTCCATGCTGGGTTTCTATGGTGACGGGAGAGCAATTATTACATTTTTATTACGATTGTGTCAATCCAGGCATGCTAAGTGAGCCCAGGGACTTTGCTGTAGTCAATTACATATCTGAAACAAGCACACACACACACACATACACACACACATGCACACACTATTAAAGTATCATTAACATTATATATAGAATGCAGCGCTGTGTGACAAGGAGGGCTTGTGGAGGTTCAAAAGTCCTTGCTGTCCTTAAATACAGGGTTAAATACCATGGGCAAGGAGTTGTCCTCTAACAGGGATTTGCAATTTCTATGTCATTTGCTGAGGCAAAAATATTCATGGGATGTTGTGAATGCACATGTTGACCCCTGAAATGTTGAAGTGGGTGGGCTACAACTGTTCTAAGATCACACATAGGCTGCTAAACTGTCTGCTACATTTAATTTATAACATTTAGCAGACACTTTTATCCAAAAACAAATTGCTAACAGCTTACAGTACGCCAGCTAAGAGTTTAACATTTACAGTGGATCACGCAGGAAAGGAGACATTAAATGTGTTTGTTTGTTATCAAATTGTAGGTACAAGGTGTATCTAATAGAACAATTAATCTCCGCCAATTGAGATTGAGACAGACATGTTGGCAATTGTCATTTCAAGGCCAGTGGGAAGGTCGCTATTATATTATCTTAATATTTTAATTCTTTCTCTCAAACTAATTTCACCTGACGATATCTTTACCTCATGGTGTGTGAAGGCCAAGTGTCACTGTTAACCTTTGGCCAGACACGGCTATCTTGCAGCTCATTTTAATATTCCTTTCAACTCAACCTGTTTTTTGCTGACCGCTGTGATATGTCAGCGTAAAGCACTGCAGCAAGTTATAATTGTAACCATACTTGGTAACCTTTTTCATACCAACATAAATCACCAGATCATGGCTCAATCATTATTTGGAGGTTTCTATTGAAGTGTCAATGGGGTAAGGCCTTAATGAGTAGGCCCCGTGTTACGTACAGTAGTTCTTCTTTAACTCAAACGGACTAATACAAGTGTAATAATGCATTTCATGTCTAGACATTTTACCAGTTTTTGTTAAATGACTAATAAACCTGTTCAGATTGCATCAAGCAGGTGAAAGCTACACATGTGGAAAGCGGAAGAGAGTGAGCCATAGAGATGGGGAATAAAAAGAGAAAAGAAGCAGATAATTGCTAAGTATGCAGATAATGACGGAGACACTATCAATAATCAGTGTGCTCTTTGACCGCTCGTCTCAAGGCCTTCCTCTCTTGATGATAAATGCTATTAGAAACCTGACACGCTCATTCAGCCTTTCCCAGAAAAGCCATTATCTAAATTATTACACAATATAGAATACTAACAACAAATGTGAGCATGTGGGCATACACACACACACAAATGCACGCACACAAACACATGTTGATAGTGCAAAAGGGGACGATTTTGAACATTTTCTCAACAACCGAGGCACAGAGCTGTTTAGTTTCATGTTGCAGTACACTGTTTGCATACATGCACGTGCATTTAGTGTGCATGAGTATATTCAATCATCTGCCTGGAGCTTCTTCTCACTGCTCAAATCCTTCAAACAATCTGTCTGTCTCTATATGTGTCTGTCTTTCTTTCTCTCTCTGTGTGTTCCTGCTTCAAGACGCTTCGTAGCATGTTCTTATCTGTTACTAGAATTAATTTCTCCTAAGGGGGATTAATAAAGTATGATTTCTTCTTCTTTCTACAACTCTCCTCTGCAGCTTTAACACTACCATGGCACCGCTGGTGTTTGCCAATCAGTACCTGCAGCTGTCTGCCAAGCTGCCATCCCTTAATATCTACGGGCTTGGGGAGCACGTGCACAGACAATACCTCCACGACGTCAACTGGAAAACATGGCCTATCTTCTCAAGGGATGCTTTCCCTAATGGGGTGAGGGCTAGATGTCTCTCTCACGCACGCACGCACACACACACTTGTCAGGTAACCCTTGTTTAGCGGTATGTGACGACAGATGTGTTTGTGAGGTAAGTTGGCCGGGTGCGTGTACAGTACACACGCACAGTGCCTCTCGTCTAACTGCAGGCGGGACAAGTGACACCTACTTCGGTTTATGTGATTTGTGACTTTGTACGCTGCGACATGAAGTGCACCACAAGACTGCCTGACTTCACTGTGAGAAGAGGTCTAATCAGGCAGCTATCGCAAAAAACCTGTCTGTATTTACAGGCCAGGCTTAAAGATGACAAATTACACATGGTTGCTTCTTTGAATGTGTGTTAACTTACAGGAACGTACTGTGTGCCAATGCGTCTGCATGCGTTTCTCTTAAGCAGAGTGTTCAAGGCCTTACAGATGGCAGGCCTTACTATGGTGTGTATGAGAGGGAGAGAGGGAGAAAGGGAGACAGGGAGAGAGGGACATTTGTCTCTGTGTAATGCAGGTGGTATAGATGTTTTATTAGTACCTGTGCTCCCTAAATGTGTACCTTCTCTCTCAATGGGCTCTTATTCAATTTCCTGTAAGCTTATTAGCGCTCTCTCTCTCTCTCTCTCTCTCTCTCTCTCTCTCTGTCTCCATTACTACAGGGGATGCACAACCTCTATGGGCACTATCCCTTCTTTCTCTGCCTGGAAGATAAGAGCGGAAAGTCTTTTGGAGTATTTCTCATGAACAGCAATGCTATGGGTAAAGAGGGAAACACACGCACAAAGTGGTTCAAGATATATCAACCATCTGTAATTTCCATTAATGTACATTTACAGTACATTGCACTAAAGTAATGCAACAACACTTAAAAGTGTTGCATGTGCTGTTTCTCATACAAAAGCCTACTCATCCTGTATCATAAGGTTGTCCTAATGTTAAAGTATAACACTATAGCATCTGCTTGTGTGTTACCTACAGAGGTAACTCTGCAGCCGGCTCCAGCAGTAACCTACAGAACTATCGGTGGAGTGCTAGACTTATATATTCTACTTGGAGACACGCCAGAACATGTTGTGCAGGAATTCCTTCTGGTGAGAACACTATTTCTCCCTGGGGGCTGGGAACTATTCTCAAATTCAAAGAGGACGTGACTATTTGAATGATTCAAAAAAACATAACAGTATAGAGCAGGGTTCCTCAATCCTGGTCCTAGACGGCCTCTTCCCTGCATGTCTTAGATGTCTCCCTGCTCCAACACACTTGTTTCAAATTAATGGCTCGTTACAGGGAAACATCTAAAGCATGCATGGCAGCGGCCCTCCAGGACCAGGATTGGGGACCACTGGTATAGGGACCAGTGCATGTGTGGCTAACTTTGTGACAACAAACTAAAGTGCTTCACAGCGCACTGCTCAAGGAACGTGTCCATTATTTGTATCTCTGTGCGCTTCTCAGCTGACCGGCATGCCTGTCATTCCTCCATACTGGTCACTGGGATTCCAGCTGTCCAGGTGGAACTACGGAAGCCTGGATGAAGTCAAGAAAACTGTGGAACGTAACCGTGCTGTGGGCATCCCATATGTAAGGTTGTGTGCGTGTGCGGGTGTGTCAGGGACTGGCTGTTTTGCACAGTTTGAATTTGCCTCGAGAATCATGTTGGAGAGCTTGTAAATCATTGTGTTTCAAGCCGGAAAAACCTAGTGTGTGGCCAATCACCGTCGTAATTAGCTACAGGTGTGGTTTATGTGTGACAAAGGCGACTTGAAAACAACTCGTTAACAATTATGTCGGGTGCAACAGAGGTTAACAAGGCAGCAATATAGCATCAGTTTTATTAGAATGTGTTAGAAGAGCAAAGGCTTTTCTTATTGGAAAATATTCTTCTCTCTCTTTTCTGCTGAAAGAGTGGATTTATCAAAGGGCTGTGCTGGTTCACAGGTTTGTTCAATCATCTTCCAAGTATGTTTTTGAAAGCGACTGCGCTTTTCAAACAGTTTCAATGGACATCTCCTCAGATGGGTGTGTCTAGCAGACACATGTCAGGCATATATGGCATGTCAGGTTACCTCAGCATGTGCAAAACATGTGATAGACAGTCACACACTGGTTATTATTATTACAAATGTTACAAGGTAGGTAATGATGTATATTAGATGTCCATCACATGTTGGGTGAAGTCGCATGCTGTTCTCTTGATGTCAATCATTGCAGCAGAATCCAATTTTGTCAAGCCATAGCTGTATTTTTAGAACTGCAATACATGGAGCACATTTTGCCAGCACGCATGCATGCGCACGCACGCACACGCACGCACGCACGCACACGCACACACACACGCGCACACACGCGCACACACGCGCACACACACGCACACACACGCACCATAAAAAACACCTCTACACTGCCTTTACTCATTGCAATGTTATAACCTGATCCTGTTTGTGAGAAGCTGAAACCTCAATATATCACATTAGGCAAACAATACAAACATATAGGGATAATAAAAACATATATACTCAAACTCAGAGGTGACTCAATTTATAAAGGTGAAGCAAGATACATGTATAATATACAACAATAAATAAATCAACATCAATCTGGAAACAGTTAAAAAATGAATCTCCTTTCAGAATTGTGCCACTATCTTGTTCAGACGAGGCAGAAACTTAAGGAAGATGTAATTATGCGTGCTTGTAGCCTTAATGCTGATTCAATCTCGTTAACAATAATAAAATGGTTAAATGCTCACTGAATATAGTAATGTCTGAGGTTTGCAGCGATACTTTCCTGTATGTTTTGCCCTTATCTAAACCTTTACCAGTATTAGAATGCTGTTTGGTAATTATAATTTAACATCAGTGGCTTGTTAAGATTGTTTAAGCAATGCATGGTGATGTATTCACACACACAAAGAAGATAAATTAAAAGGATGAGTTATCTTTAAATTGTTTATTAACATTAATTATAAATAGGTCTGTATATCATGATTTATTAGGATAAACTAATACATTCTATGACATTTATAACATTTATGACATCAGATATTCAGCACTCCTACATACAGCCAGAATGGACATTTTGTCTTGTTTCATAAAAACATTTTGCGACTACTCAACGGTGAGCTCAGATTTAATCAGCAAATATATGAATATTCGATGTCACCCTACATATACAGAGTGTTTCAAAATGATGGGCCAGAAAACCACCCATGAATGAAACTATTACCACATGACACAGATTAACTTTAATAAAACATCATTACTCATTCAACTGTAGCTTGTTGTGCAATTGTAGAATGTTGCCAACATGAAATATACTGCTTTGAAATTTGGTCCATCATTTTGAAACTTTTCTTTCTGTATGACAAGGCAATCCTGTCGTGCTAATGCAGCTCTAGTTGTATTGAGGGGTCTCCTCAACAGATCCTGCTGTGCAGCATTCAAGACGATTGCAAAGAATATCAATACTTCGCCTTTACACAACTGGACCACCGCTGTGTGGCTCCATCAGCATGAACCTCAAACACTACTGTGTGTATTGAGTCATGATATGAACAATGAAGTCAGAGACCAACATACAGAATCGGAGTGATGGGAATGGCCTTTACCTTGATGGGGTAATCCAGCTTTCTGTCAAATTATGGAGCGTATGCCAGGCTTGGGGTTCAATTCGTGGGTCACAATCTTTCAAATGTCTCTTATTACTGCTGATCAAAGATCAATTGACTGAGTTCCCCTTCATTACAACATTAATTCCGTTCTGAATGGTAGAACTCCTTTAACAACACCTCTCCTTCTCTGTGATGATGCTTGATAAATACCAGTTCTGGCTGACATTTTCCTGGCAAAGAGAGCCCTCTTGGTGAAGGTCTGTAAATCACAAAAAACTGAACACCGATCAAGGGTCACTAATAGCTTTTAATCTAACAGTGATTAAGATAAAGTGCGAGGGATCAAATGTCAGCACTTTGATGTTGTTACGAGACATGAAGCGCCCCACACCCCAAACAAACTAAGTTAAAAATAGCACACACGGTTTAACTCGGTCTTGTCTAGCAAACAACCTGCCCACCCAATATTTCAGACAATCTTCCATCTTTCCTCCTCCTCTGAATGCATTATTAAGTTGCATCTGGTTCCACTCTCAGGGATGGCTTTGATAGCCATCAGATAGACCACACAGGGCATTATCACATTCTCTGTAATGTGTCTAGGGCTGATTGCCATTAGAGGAAGGATCTGGCAGGGCCTGCCAACCATCTGCTCGTCAACCGTCAGACTGCAAGCACAAAAGCACACACATGCATGAAAATAAATAAACTGTACGTGTTAACATTCCAAATGTCTTACCAAGGTTTTTAGGCATATTAGCCAAGTTGCTGTGACTGGCATCAAGGTCTCACACCCTGTCAATGGCATGCCAGCAGACAAATAAAAAAAGAATGTCTTGCTAATGCTAAGAATGCACCAGGGCATATGTATTAGCTGGTCTCTGATGATAACAAAGGAGTTGAAATTCATTATACTCATGCTGGAAATGCTAATTATTTTGAGAGGATATGTCAAATTTATGCACAGAGGAAATGCATGAGTAAGCACATTTAACGATATTATGAGTCAATTTGAATGTATTTCACGCATACTCAGATGCAAATCGGACTTTAATACACAGGGGTTGTGCTAGCATGTTAGCAATTCCCAAATAAGCCTTAAACACTGTGAACAACTGATTGAAGTGAATATATAGCCTATTATGTTTTGTGGTAATATTGTAGTAGCCAGCCAATAAACAAACGGTTCAAACACACGATGAGAGCCTGGTCATATACATGTTATGCAGCATTCAAAAATGATTCACTTTTAAGTTTGAATGTTTATTTCCTTCTAATACTGTGGTTTTGTGTATTCTTCTACAAGGACATTCAATACACTGACATAGACTACATGGAGGACAAAAAGGATTTCACATATAACAAGGTCAACTTTACAGAGCTACCTACGTTTGCTGATTACCTCCACGAGAAAGGACAAAGATACATTCTTATCCTGGTAAGTTCACATTGCATGTTAATATCACATAATGTACCATTAAGAAAGTGTTTACAGTTTTTTTCAATCGCTAACAAGCGTTTGTCCAATAAGTTGTCAAATTTTCAAAACTCTAAATACAATTAGCACAGCATCAGTCTTTTGTGGCCATACCATTCACACATTTCATGTCGTTTTCACACAATATGCAGTCAG
>JAODLL010005741.1:0-10370 GCA_026546735.1 Forbesichthys agassizii
GACTTGTATATGATTATGTAGTCAAAATAGTGATGTTGAAAATTGGGGAATTAAATAACTACTTTGGTTCATGGCAATTACCATCCATGCATCCATCCATCTTCTCCCGCTTATTCGGAGTCGGGTCGCGGGGGCAGCAGCTTCAGCAAGGGATCCCAAACTTCCCTTTCCCGAGCAACATCAGCAAGCTCTGACTGGGGGATCCCGAGACGTTCCCAGGCCAGTTTGGAGATATAATCTCTCCACCTGGTCCTGTATCTTCCCCGAGGCCTCCTCCCAGCTGGACGTGCCTGGAACACCTCCCAAGGGAGGCGCCCAGGAGGCATCCTTATAGATGCCCGTACTACCTCAACTGGCTCCTTTCAACGCAAAGGAGCAGCGGCTCTACTCAGAGTTCCTCACGGATAGCTGAGCTTCTCACCCTATCTCTAAGGGAGACGCCAGTCACTCTTCTGAGAAAACTCATTTCGGCCACTTGTACCCGTGATCTTGTTCTTTTGGTCATCCTTCATGGCCATAGGTGAGGGTAGGAACTAAAATTGCCCGGAAATTGCCCAGCTCTCTTTTCGTCACAACTGCGGTAAATTGATTTCAATACCGCTCCCGCTGCTCCGATTCTCCGGCCAAACTCTCGCTCCAATGTCCCCTCACTCGCGAACAAGACCCCGAGGTACTTGAACTCCTTCACTTGGGGTAAGGACTCATTCCTTACCCAGTAGGCACTCCATCAGATTCAATAGTTTCAAATTATTTACATCATATAGTCCAAGTGCACTCTACTTTCTGCTTCTACTACTTGTTTTGTAAAAGAATTAAACTAATTTCAGCGCAACAATTCCCAAACCCCGCCCACAGGCCTGAGAGTGCCCCTACCCCGCCCACATGCCCGACAGTGCCCCTGCCCCAGAGTGCCCTTCTGCAGCTAGACCCTTCTCGAACAGTTTGCCATTCTAAGTACAGCAAACCTGCAAACCTGTGATGAACCTCGCTCATGACATGACATTGTGGTTCACTGAATAAATTGGTCAAGGGTTTGTATGTGCCAATGTCTGCATAGAAGTGTTCTCTTTTACTTTAGGTTTAATGTGAAAATAAAGCATACTACACAGTTTAATTGATTGACTGATTAACGACAGATGATTATTTGAATTCTGTACAGGTTGCTTTGAACATTCACCATAACCTCAAAGGCTAAACTAATTTTACATCTACAAGCTCTCTCCCTAAGGCTATATGAATTAGATAAAAAGGCAGCCAGGCCTGTTTTTTCCACTTCAAAGCCTTTCAAATAATGCAGTATATGGATGCAGGACAAAGACATAAATCGCTTTCTTCTACCTCATTTTTGGATTGCTCTCTCTCTCTCTCTCTCTCTCTCTCTCTCTCTCTCTCTCTCTCTCTCTCTCTCTCTCTCTCTCTCTTTTTTTTTTTCTGCAACCCTGCTCACCTTTTTTCCACCACATACAGTATGATCTCATGTTCTTATATTTAAAGCCAAAAGCCCCAATTGCTATTTCCTTGTATCGAATCAGCCTGCATTCCTTCTCAATGTGGTCTAGCAACAATATGGTCTGCATATGTTGGCGCTTAAGAACAGTGCAAATGGGGTGCAGTCGGTTTACATTCCACAGATGAAAGTGTGTCATATTGTAATGTTTAGATGGATGTGTCGCTTATATTCCCCTGATCCATGTGGATTATATAGCCTAATGTATGAACGTATATACTCTTCTCTGTTTATTCATCTTTTCTCTCCCTCTTTCCCTCTATGTCTCTACTGTGATCTTTCTATTTTTACCTGCTGGTTTCATCATTCATCAAAATCTAAGACCTTTGTAATATCATTACATTGATTAGAAATGCCCCTTTGGCTTCGGATATTGTTCTTTACAAACTTATGTAACTGCCAGTTTATAGTCTAAAGTAATCACATACACATAGACTTTATATTCTCTGTCAAGTTGTAATTTATTATTGTGTCGCAACACACACAGAGAAATTATTTACAAAACCTGGTCTGAACCCATTGTTCAGAGCCAGGGGTCTAATCAGAAAGAAAACCGTTGACAGATGGGAAGCATGAGTGTGTTCTCTTGTTGTGTGTGCGTGTGTGCGCGTGTGGGTGTACGTGTGTGCATGTGTGTGGAAGGAGGGGTGATGAGTGAGGGTTGTACCAGGAAAGGGTGTGTGTGCTTACATTTGTGATGTCGGCGCTGAGTCACTGTGTTGTGCTTACACTGGGACAGAGAAATGAAGGTGAGCCGTACGTTAACACTGATACAGTGAGCAAGAGGTTATGGACTCTGTCTCCTGTCAAAGCTTTGTTTACATCAAGTTAATGGCTAAAGTGTATCTGTTATTATTACTACTATTGATTTCGACTTTGTGGGGGAAGGTCATAAAACAAAATATGGTCGACATTATGGTGTTATGGCCTGTTGAGCAGAACTTTATATACCCTCCAAAAGAAATGTGATAATTTGAACAAAATACTAAAACAGGCAGTTGTTGTGGTGGGACAATTCAGCAATTCAGTTGCACACCTGTCTGTAAACTAAACAGCAAGCCCCATCTTTCAGCAAAGTCTTCAGTTCATACAGGCTTCAAAGACTGAGCACATACACCAGTCTAATGATAGACACAAACAGCAATACCACTAACACCACTAGCTTACACGTAAGCTTGTTTAAACTGGATAGGACTAAAACTCAACAGCCCAGAAATAGTTGAAGTTGAATATAACTTGAATATCACTCAGGGAAAAAAATATTATTCAACAAGAATATGTGACTATCCTGGATTTGGGATATCACCAAAACAATGAGATATCCTGTGGTAACCTTCCATTGGTTATAATTTGTGTAGATAAGCAATTATTTTCATTTTACTGTAGTTTTGGTTGTGCTTCACAAGTCAATAATTTGAGTTGTCTAAGCAAAGTGTCATCGTAGTTGTCGATTGCTGTTCCCTTTCTGGTAGTGTTGTAGCCTAATGGATTAATCAATAACGATCTGAAATGGTTGCTTAGAAACAGACACTGGCTATGTTCACTGTACTTTATACTATTATCTGCAATATTATTAATTAATTTAATTTATTTTTATATACAGGTCATGAAACTAGAATGTTCTGTTGGACTTTTTGTATTAGCTAATTACAGTAGGGCATTCATAACATTTCACATTTAAATAAAATGCTTAACAACAGATGTGTTTGGCATTTGGTTAGTTTCATAGTTGCAGGCACATTTTCAATGTCTGTAGCAAATCACAGCAATCTCACTTTAATCAGAATGAGCGAGTGTCACCGCATTGACATGATTTAGTCTTAAAATATGGCTTATGAGAAATGGTTATACATGTAAATAGCCCAATATTGTATAACTCATCTGTTGTAAGCCCAGCATCAATCCCATCCATCTATTATCTTGACCGCTTCTCTGTTAGGGTCGCAGTGGATTTACATTACAGTAATGGTAATATGCACGGCAGGTAGCAATCCGAAGTAGGTAAAAGATTTTTCAGTGTAATACATTTTAATTTGAATATACATAATTTTTGTTTAGCAGGTCTAAGCTACTGATATATCATACTGTACTGTATTTTCAGAGGCTATGGCTGTGCTTAGGTTCGGTCCTAAAAAAAGTATAATGTGTGAATGTGTGACAGGAAAGCGGCTATGCCTTGATCAATTATAGCTGTTTACCCTGTAATCATCTACTACCAATGATCGCCCGTTTGGAAAGGTGACAGCATACAGACATTAGCCTGGCACTTTACTTCCAGTGTAAAGGGCAGGTACAATTTATGGTGGAGAGGAAGCTCTCTTGTCTGTCAGCTACATCCGATGACCAGCGTCAGGTGTGTAACGTTCATTGTGGAGATGAGGGGATGGATAAAATTAGATGTGTGGGTGTAATCAGCTAAGCTACACTATAGGTTATTAAACCTAGTTTTTACATAGTGTTATTAGCTCCAGGACCCAAACGCACGACAACAAGACAGGTTTCGAGGCTTTATTCAAAACATAAACCACTAATACTGTATGTACAGGCACAGCTAACAGTTGAGAATGAACCAGCACAACCAGGGGAATTATTAAAATTACGTAACTTTTCCACAAATTCTAATTTATTGAAATGCACGTACATTGCAGTCCTACTGGTTTAAACCATGTACCATGTGCAATATTTTATTAAACCTTTATTTATTTGATCAGGAAAGGCTCTTGAGAATAAAATTCTAATTTCCAAGAGTGTCCTGGGCAATAGGTTAAATGTCTCTAATAAGATGATAGGGGATAATTGTTATTGATGTATTATTTTAATAACACAACATACAGTTAATGGGGCGCTGCGAACACTATGAACCCTGTGACCTAGAGCACTGCACTGGTGGTCCCCAGGGCTCAAGCACCCGGTCACTGCTTCAGACAGACCAGGTGAATCGATGAAGGCGAGCCACGATGGGCCAACGATAGCCGGACTACGTGTGGAAGCACATGCAGGTCCAGATGCTTATCAGACCAGATGCTTATCGTCCAGTGCTGACCTCTTTGATCTAATGCATGGCCAGAACCATGTGAGGAATGACAAATGTGTGTGTGTGTGTGTGTGTGTGTGTGTGTACGTGCGCGCGTGCGTGTGTGTGTGTGTTGGGGTAGTGGAGAAGGGGGGGATGGGTATTCTGCAGCCCTGGTGGAAAACGCATTGGCATAATAGAGAGCCTACATTAGGGATTCTCTTTCTTCCTCTCAGCAGTCAAGAACAGCTGCCGGCCTCATAGGAAATCAACTAACTCATTGACTGACAGGCTAAATGGCACAGAACAGGACATATAGTGCCTTTTTTGTGATGCTGTAATTACAGTAGACATTCACAGCTAAAACCACGCTTCACATGTAGGATGAATATATAGGATATGGTTTTATTAAGAAAGAATAACTAATATATATATAATATAATATATATATAATATAATATATAATAATTGACTCAATTGATTCATCTTTGAATAAGCAATATCTGATATATTTTCTTTTAAGGCCCTGTAGATCATGAATAAAAGTTTTTTTTTAAATCATGTTTTCACATACATCCCCCAAGTTTACAGTATATTATAATAAAAGGCTGATTTTGTAACTGATTTTGCATGACTGCTATATAGAAACAACATAGAATACTTGTTTAAAAGACCATTGCAGTGGTCTGAATAACTTTTTCCAAGTCATGTTTTCACATATCCTCTGACTAAATTCTTGAAAAGGCTGTTTTTTACGTGACTGTTGATGAAAGAACATCAATAAAATGTTCTTCGGCCTTCCATTGGCCTTCTCTCATGAAAATGCTTTTAGCTGGTCTGGTAATGTAACCAATTTAAAGCTATATGAACTAACTTCCTAAGCAATCGGAAGACGAAAAACCAGAGGTAAAAAGAGGGGAAACCACATACAAGGAAATCATTCACAAGTTGTTGTTTATAGGTAGAGACGTATGATAGCATGTGAGAGCTGTAAGGCTAGACTAGTGTCTCGGGTACATGTGCTCTCTGCGCTTCATATCTAATCAACAATGTTGATTTATTGCCTTTCCTGCCTATTGCCATCACAATATTGACTAGCAACAGGCCTAAATCGCTTACAGTAAATTACAAAAGCAGGTTGGTAGATTATAACACTCAAAACACTCAAAGTACTATGATGAGCCATCTTCTATTAATAATAGCAAAAAAACTATCTACTAAATCTCTTAATCTTTTCTGCCCTGTTCAGCTTTTAGAAAATGTAGCACTTTGGTATTTTCAGTATAGTCGGTTAGCAATTGTTTTGTATGGAATGATATATTAATAACATATTTCTAAAACATATACAGCTTTGTTATTTTTGATGACATGCTGCTAGCTTTTAATCTAACAGAATATTGTTTGCTTACCATCACAATATAAAAAATGTATATCTGAAATCAAATTGGTTACAAAAATATCATTGATATTTGATTTTTTGAGACTGGGTTTAAAAATATATAAAAATATTAGTAAACACAATAAGCCTATAATGATTTTAGCCTAACTGATGATATGATGACATGCCTAGCTGGGAAGTACATACAAATACTTACTGTAGTAGCGTTTTCAGGTATCTGTACATGTATTTTTCTGACAACTTTTTACTTTTACTCCTTAAATTTTTATACAAATATCTGTACTTTCTACTTATTACATTTTCTAAACAAGCTATAGTTACTTTAGTGTCAATGCGTTTGGAAACAATTTAAGAGAAAGTGTTGATTTATTTTGCATAATTGAGTGCCTTCCCAATATCATCAAGACTTTCAAACCTAAAGAGAAGAAATGCTATACCTGGTAGGCCTATTGGCGCATATTATGGTAAATGGACTGCATTTATAGAATATAATTATAGCGCTTTTCTAACATTCTGGCCACTCAAAGCACTGTACAGTATTGTAAAAACTGTAGTTTTTTGGTTTTATTCATTAAAATAAATCACAAACTACATTGTGCATGTACCTGTATACGACTGTAGATTCTTGCAATTGCTGAAGCAACATTTAAAGAATAATTATGAAAGTTAACTATTTCGGAACTTGACCTTAACCTTATGCTCAACCATAATAAAGGTTTAATAAATGTTTTTGTTAAATTTATCAGGTAGACAATATATTTTCATTCCCATGCCATGTCCTTTCTCTATGAGGACACATAGGGGCATACACAACAAAAGAAAACATGACATTGCCAACCACCAGTATCATCACGTAGCTTTGGTGTCATATTGTCACATGAGCGGTATAGCACTGACGGTGATGTAATAAGACATTTATTGTAAATCCATGATAACTGAAATATGACACATGGCCCACATGTTGCTGTAGCAGCAGTCCAGAGGGTCAAAGGGTAACAGAAATAATCCTTTTAATTTCTATGCCTCTCATTTCCATTCTTCACTACTTTTCTCTTTGGCATCAACTGACGTCACATACATTTGTGCCTTTGCAACTTAATGTTTAAGCAGTCCTTTAAGTCACCTTTTGAGCTTGCAATACAGTTTTTTTAATGTATTTAATTATTTCTGACAAAATAATCCATCTTAAACATTTGTGTGCTTTGTTCTGATAACCTATTGACTCTTCCTACACTTAGTGGCCATTATTCAATCAACAGATTCAATCAATTCCATCAAAATTGATTAATCATCTAACAATTTATTATGCCGCATCAAAAAGTGTTAGACTAGTAGAAGTCCTGTAATGTGATGTAACATCCTCGAAAACCTTCCTTGGAGTTCCCGGCCAACCCAGTTAAACCTGTTCCGTGTTTTCCTCGTGTTCCATGTTTTTCCTGTTCCAGTGTGTTTACCTTGCGTGCCATGTTTGTGGTCCAGGTCTGGTTTTCTCTCTTCCCCAATGCCGTGCGTCGTAGATTGACTGTCCTTCCCTGAATGTAAACCCTGTGTTTCTGTTACAGTGGTATGGGGCTGGATGTGTTGTGTTGTATGGGACACGTGTTGCCATCTTAGTGTCTTGTTATCCACTCTGTTTTGTTTCTCTTTGATTCTGATACCTGCCTGATCATTATGTTGCTGGATCCTGGATGTTAAACTCCACCTGACTTCATTCCTGGTTCCTCTTTACACTTGGATAAAGTGTTAAAGGTGTTACAACCTTAACAGGGTGTGACAGAAGGCAGAAACATTTGTTTTGAAATATATACTGAACGTTTTTTTTTTTAAAATGTGGTTTTTATTTATTTACCTTTTCTAAATACAAAAACAAAGAATAATACAAATAAAAATCATAAACCAAATATTGTCTGTGAGTTACGGTTGGTCCAATTAAGCACACCAACATAAGTGTAGTCAAGTAGGACACATGCACGTCAGTATTAGCAGTGTCAGTCTGTTGTAAACATTTCCCACATTTTCCATTGCTCCTCATATGTGTCCTGAATTCTTACAGCATGAGTCAGTCTTTCCAGTCCTTTAACCTGCTGAACTACAAGTATATCCTGTCATTGGTCATGATTTGGGGATTTTACCTTTACTCCTTATTAACGGAGGTACGGAGGAGTATTAGGGCCACAAAAAAAAAAAAACACGAAAAAATTATATATACTCCTGTGTTTCGAGAATAAACTCGAAATTCCGACTTTATTGTCGAAATTTCTACTTTAAAGTCGGAATTTCGACTTTAAAGTCGGAATTTCGAGTTTATTCTCGAAACACAGGAGTATATATATTTTTTTCGTGTTTTTTTTTTTTTTTTTTTGTGGCGCTAATACTCCTCCGTATTCTACCAATCTTATTTGAAATTTGAAAGTAATAGAAGACAAATAGAACCATTCAGGATCCAAAATAAAATCTACATTTACATATGATTATTATTATTATTATTATTATTATTATTATAGTGTCTCTAATGAACCTTAGACAGGTTATTACTAAGCCAATGGCCCTGTGAGTCATGAGTTACACGAAACACTAAGAAATAGGCTTACATTCAACACTGCTTGGCAGGCACTTTGTGATCAGGGATTGTGGGTAAGGCCCTACAAGAGACAAGCCTCCCGTTCAGAGGGTGTGTTAGAGGAGTTGTCTGGGATGAAGCTAATTCAACACAGTTAAATGTATAGTCAGCTATTGGAAGCTATTTGGAAGCAAATACATTTTTTGTCGAATTCACCAAATATCTCCTTGCATTTCGCTAGCTTACCGTTCTCTGTGCGTGTTTTAAAAAGAATATACATCCACACAGCCCTGGCTCCGTAAATATCGACATAAACAAAGTGGCACATCAAATTGCTTCAAAATGCATTTTGATGTGTGGAGCATGTCCGGTGCTTGCCTGCCCCGTGTTGATTGTGTATCGGTTTCACCTGCTCCCTTGTTCCGTTCGGTCCTAATGTCCTGTGTTGTGTTTTCGATTATAAGCTCTTGAGTTTTGCCTTGTCAGTTCATTGTCAGTTTATCTGCGCTTTTCTTTTGTGGATTCCGTTGCGTATTCCCGTCTGTAACTTCCGTAACTTACCCTGCTGTCGTGCGTTTGGGTCCTCCTTGCCTACACCTGACTGACCCTGTCTTTAATGTCTTCTGCTGCCAGAAAACACACACCAACCCTGGTCCTGGGGACCCACTGCACTGCGTGTTGTAGGTTACTTCCTGCTCCAACACAACTGATTCATATGAATGTATCGTTTTCAGGCTTCTTCAGATATTGATAACAACCAATTCAGTTGAATCAGTTGTGTTGGAGTAGGGAGACATCTACAACATGCAGGAGAGTGGGTCCTCCAGGACTGGTGTTGACAACAACTACTGTATAAAACAGGCACAACAGACCTACTACCCTCACCCTTGCATGTCGACCACACTATGGAGAGCTCAGCAGTCCTGTTCCCATTGCCGACTGTAAGCAAAGGGTCCAGACAGCATCAATCCAAGGCGTGTGCTGGTCAGCTCGGGAAAAGCTCGCTCCACGGAAGATATCCTGCCTCGCTTGAGGACAAGCTGTACTGTACACCTGTCACCTCTGACCTCTGACCTTGGACATGCTTTGTCCAATCACGTGTTCACAAATATTTGAATGTGAACTCCATAACTTCCAATAGGTTGTGTAGTGTGTCATTGTTATGTATGTCACACGTATCCCACTGCGTAGGATCTTGTCTTGCCAACATGCGTAATGTGAAATAGGATTGGCTGTTCTCAAAACATCATGCCTCATTATTGCATTCAACTCCATGTCATCCCAGCAGACGCTGACTGCTGCCAGGATCAGGGTGAAGCAGGTGTCTTGTCTGTCTAATGAATGAATACATTAACCAATCTATCTGTCCATCTATCCATGTCTATGTCTCCTCTGTTCGTCTGACATCACATGACATTCTCTGATGCACTGTTGCCTAGCAACCTGGTATATTTCACACAGGGTCAAGGAGTATGCAATTTCCGCAGACAGAGAAAGAGAGAGAGAGATGAGATAGATAGAGAGAGAGAGAGAGAGAGAGAGAGAGAGAGAGAGAGGGAATGAATATGCTAATTATGTCTTGTCTAGTACTATATCAGCATGTTCAGTTTCGTAGGTAAGTGAATATTGCCTACGAAAGGTATTATTAGTCATAATACCTTATAACGGCCTTATTATAGTTATAATATAGTTTCCAGAACAAATGCAATGATATGCACTTTGTGATTTCTTCTAATGTAAAGTGAGTTACAAATAAAATGTATTATTATTATTAATTATTATTATTATTATTATTATTATTATTATTATTATTAATATTATTATTATTATGTGCTATTGCTATTAGGGGGGGGGGGGGGGTACAATTGGCTGCAACTATAAAATATAAGAA
>JAODLL010005742.1:0-10370 GCA_026546735.1 Forbesichthys agassizii
ACACTTTAAAGGTGGAGTCAGGCTCAGAGCTGGGGTGCAGCTACACTTTAAAGGTGGAGTCAGGCTCAGAGCTGGGGCAGTGAGGATATATTCGCTGATTTTGACCAATACAAAATGTGTATTGGATTGAAATCACTGAATGCACCTTTATATGGACAGACGGTGCTTGAACACACAATAAGCGCTCCTGCTGTGACCTCAAGGCCGGTCTCAACACCAGCTCATGTTTCTTGTTTTCCCCATTTGCTTACGTACAGGAACACTTGCTGACGTCAGTGACATTTTAAAACAGCTTTAGTAATTGGCATCACCGCATGCTTGGCGTGAGGAAATAAAATAAAAAACATTTGATATTCGAACCACCTTCTACCTAAGTTCTTCAGGACGACAACAGTAGACTATGTATAAGTGTGGCAAACTGACAAAACACTTTGACTTGATTTACCACAAAATGTAGTAGGAGCTGTCTTCACTCTGTCGCTTTCTTCGCCTATTGTCTTCGCCAACACTTAAGATGTCATTTAAGCGAAGAAACAAATATGGGGTTTGGGATTATGACAGAAATGACAGCTGTGCTGCAGCGCTGCATAGGCAGCCAGTGAATACCCGGTTGATAATAATTACAGGCCAGGGTTTGGAGGAGAATGACCACTGGCAGAAGCAGATGGATAACATACTGTATATCATCAGTGTGCATATACAATCATAACAAGCGGCTGCCAGCTCTGCCTTGAAAGCAACTTCTCTTCATCTCGGAAATTATGATATTCTGTATAGTATTCGCTGGGGACTTGAGTGTGCTTTGGTGTGTGTGTTAGCGTGTGTGTGTTAGCGTGTGTGTGTGTTAGCGTGTGTGTGTGTTAGGGTGTGTTAGCGTGCGTGTTAGTGTGTGTGTGTGTGTGTTAGCGTGTGTGTGTGTGTTAGCGTGTGCATGTGTTAGCGTGTGTGTGTATTCAAACTTTAATAAAAATGCATCTTAATGAACTCCCAACTAAAATACCACGTTCTGCTACCAATGAAACCAGGCCAGGTGAATCATAAAACCACGGTTACCTTTACAATACGAGCAAGGTTTCTAAAACCAGCACTGTTGCAGGCTGCAAGGCCCCTTTACATTTTCAACGCCACCATGTGACATATGCAGTATACAGCCAAGATGAGTAGGTGTTTGTGTTTCACCTACAACATTGGCACCTCATTGTTCCCCACCATTACGGTTGTTGTCTTCATGATTACCATAACTGGCCTGGTAATGCACTTCTGAGGAAGCATCCATCACGCCCATGATAATAAGACGGTGAACGTGGGCAGGCAGTATTCTACAGGTGTAGAATACGGTAGCATAGGCAGTGACAAGTGAATGAATATGTTCTATCAAGCAGTGTGCTGATTATAATTAGGTGCTTAAATTAGTGACCTGCCTGCCTGTGACATTTTTGGCAGTACTAGTTAACATAATTATTAACTATCACTATAATAACACACTGTATTTGTATACAAAATTATGCACATGGTTTTCTAAAGGGGTTTGTGTTTAAAAGCAATAAAACAACAATGATATGGAAATGAAAGGATAAAGGCTTGGAGGAGGTTTTGCTAACGGGTTGTTACGGGTTTGGCATTCTCACTGGTTGGGTTCAGACGTGGGGTGGTTAAGGGATATTGATTAGTTGGAATGACAGTGGAGTTTGATCCTCTGTAGCTTACCTTCTTGTATCGGGGGATAGGGACCTGGGGTCCAGAAAACAAAGCGGCAATGCACACAGAGGGGCAACGCATGCAAGAAAAACAAAGGCAAAAGAAAAACAGAAATATTACGTTGATCGTTTGAAGAGAAGAAGGACAGATGCACAGTAATGTAAAACACGAAGCACATATAAACAAGCACATGGAAACATGTACCTTATTGTCCTTCTACAATCAAACGGAAGAATGTAAAAAATAAATTGACCAATAACCTTCACCGCCCCAAGTCCGCCTAAAAATGGCTACGCTAACGCTAATGTTACTGGTTAACATGGTCACCTGAAGTATAGAGTAAAAATACATTATACTGTATATAATATAATATATAATTGTTACATTCATTATTTGTATTATTAATGTGCAACGGTCTATGGTAGTTCTGTTGAAAATGTGGCTGTACATGGAGCTTACCACGGTATAAGTTCATTTCATATACTGTACTGTCACTGAATGTCACCAGCAACTTACTGGATACTGTACAACCGGGTTGTATTTCGAGGTCTGTGACAATTGAAGGGAATGTACTGTATATGGATAAAAAAGACCAATTTGTGTTTCTGACAGTAATCATGTAATCATCAAATTATAAAGTGATTGTAATTATTCTCATTTTTTCTGATCACACTAATATCAGTAAAAAGAAAAACTTTTTTTTATTCCACAGATAAACAAAACCACACGCAGACTTTTTTCCCAAGGGCTGCTGCAGTAAATTAAATCTGCAGTGTGCATACATAAAGTATTATTAATTATTAGCTTGCGGGTTTTCCTACACTCAAATGTTTTTTTCTTTCAACGTGATGACATCTATTTTTACTGAAGCTTTTAACTAGCAAGGTAATAACGTACAGAATGCACATTCATCAAGCACTGTTTTTGTGCTCATATTCCTCCAGTTTTTGCTCTTAACAGAAAGTTGTGGTGCTCTGAAGCATCACATGTATAAAAATAAATTGGACCTTAAATTAAACTAGATTTTTAGTAACAATTCCACACATTATTCAATACATTTTTATTTCAGCATTATCAAAGACAAAGTATAGTACTTTTTTTAAAATATCTATACTCATGTTAGTATATGCCCAATAATTAAAAAACGAACAGAATTCTAAATCAAATGTGTGTGTGTGTGTGTGTGTGCATATCCTCTGTAGAATAAAATTAACATATTTTAACATTAAGACTGTCATGGCCATTTATTATATACGGTATGTTCCGTGTCCAGTCTTACATCTGCATTTAGGTGGTGGCAAATGTCACACACACACACACGAAGGTGTATTGACCCAAATAGTATATGCAAAGCGTCTTGCGAGCTGAGGGTTTCCAGGTCGGAGCAGAGCTGCTACTGTCTCCTCCCGTGTGAACCATAGAACTATATGGTGTGAACTCACAGATCTGGTTGACCGCAGGCGGCAGGCTCTCGACAGCCAGAGCACACTGGAGCAAAAGATCAAGCCCTCCAAACGAGCTCCCGTCTCACCGCGCAGCAGAGTGGAACGTCTGCGGCTGTAATCATTTGCGAACCGGATCCTTAGCCACTGTTAGAAGAAGGCCCTCGCTGATTGAGGGGGAGTTTTTTTTTCCCTTTTCCCCCCACACAAGCTACGTGAAATGCCATGAGAAAAGACGTTTTCATTGGCCGCTTGGGGATGGAGACTGCTGTCCGAAGTCTGTTTCCTAAGCCTGGAACAACCCACAAATCTATCATCTTAGTTAGCTTCAGCTGTCTCAAGCGCTTGCTTGACTTCAAGCACTTGTTAAGCATCTTTAGGAAAAATGTCCTGGTAGAGAACTCAAAGCCTTGTGTTCAACCCTCCTCTTTTAAGGTCTAAAGATGCCCCCCCCCCCACCTACCTCCCTCCCCACATCAAAAGACCTGGGGAGGTGTTGGGGGGTTGCTGTTCTGGGTCCATCAGCGTTCGAGTGCATATTTGTGTTTTTTTGCACCCTATGGAACACAACTCAGACGTCCTGTTCTGGCTTATAGGAGAAGATAACAAAGGTTGCTATGGTAAAGAAACTCTTGGTTCCCGTACTGCTGCAGGCTATTTTTGACTCTGTGGACACGCATGCATCCCTTTTAAAGCAATTAGTACCAATTTCAAAGGCTCCAAATTGACTAATTTCAGTCATGTGAGCTATTACGTGCTATTTGCTCTGAGGCCTGATTCGATAAGGGGCCATGCACCATGCAATGCTGCCATGGCTAAATGGGATGACATTAGCCAGCAAGAACAGGTAAAACCATGGCTGTCGACCAACATGGCTGAACCACACTGAAGACAACAAAATGAACGAAGCAGGTCTTCTTTTACCAATGTTTGGGTACTTAGGATATAGCTAGGTTCATCATAAGACCATCGCAATCCACTTTGAATTTAAAGGTCTTATATAAAAAAATTGAAATTGTAATCTTTAACATAGCAGCAATCCTCAGAATCCACACAATCTATTAATGGCCACAAGCAGCAGACTATCTATCTATCTATCTATATATATATTTGAGGAACAACAATGGGTGGACTGTCATTAGAGGCCCGCTTATTTGTAGATGTGAAAGTGCCGTGCCAGGGAAAGCGTATAGAATTGCACATGTATATGGATGTGGCAATGAAGCGACAAATAATATCTGGTGTGGATCCGAGAGGTGGCTGCAGCAAACACACTAAGCAAGCAAATGGCTGGCATCAATCATTACTCATCTGGCTGCCCTCGCAACACTGGCCTGGCTTCTGCCTACTGTGTGCCTTTGGCCTGTACCTCCAGACAGGCAGGCAGGCAGACAGGCAGACAGGCAGACAGGCAGAGAGACAGAGAGACAGACAGGCAGGCAGACAGGCAGGCAGACAGGCAGAGAGACAGGCAGGCAGGCAGGCAGGCAGGCAGAGAGACAGAGAGACAGACAGGCAGGCAGGCAGGCAGACAGAGAGACAGGCAGGCAGGCAGGCAGGCAGGATGGTAGTTGTAGCCGCTAACCAAAGCCATGTCAAGTCAAGTTTCTTGACCTTAATCACATTGCAGTCTCAAAGGGCTTTACACCCCACATTTCACATGGAAAGATAACAACACCCCCTTAACCTGCTCCTCCCCCCGGCCAAGGAAAAACTTCCATTAAAAACCCCACAGGGAGAAAAGGGAAGAAACCTTGGGAAGGGACCAAAAAGGGAGGAATCCACTCCTCCATGACGGTTAAGATGCAATGGGTGATGATAGGCAAACAGGATTTAGCAATAATATGTTTCACATTGTGAGAAGAACTAACACACTGTATACATTTAGTAAATTAGTTAATTAAGGGTCAAATGTAGCATTAACAGACGCCACCCAGGTCCGAGGTAGTGTCCTTGTCATGACCATGTTCGCTCAACAGCCAAAGCATTAGTCTGTGTCAGAGACATTGCTGCGACACCCGTAGCCATTGCCATCCACACATTGTCCGGGACCGTGTGGTCTCAGCCTTTTCCATTCATCAGCACTACGTCAGCAACTCATAGACCCTCGTAAGCTCGACACATTCTCTCTGACTTTGGGGAAGTAATACTGTCAATATCCATTGGCTGTTAGCACTGTCACTCACAAGTATGTCTCCGGTAATTTACGATGCAACAATAGCGCAGTGCTTTATTTACTTTATTTTAATCAGTAACCATAGTTAACCATAGCTAATTTTACAGATTTACAAGACCAGTAAAACAGCCAGTCCTGTTGATTAGTTTTCCTCATTGCAAGTTTAACGTCCAACTTGGTCATTGAGTTACGTAGTCGGTCAGCCTGCATGTCAATCAAAATATAATACAAATATACCTTGCATGTCAAGTAGGCGGGTACTACTGACGCAGTTAGTCAACGCTCTGCGAGACTAGACACCATGTGACCTGCCCGTCAGTGTTGCCGTTCAAATCAAAAAGCAGTGAGGTATGCCAGCCCCCAGTCTCCTCCCACCCGTGAAGGGACTGGCTTACTAATTAATAAAATGTCCAATTGGCGGGGTTGGGGGGAAGGGGGTGGAGCTTCGAATGGAGCCCCCTATGGCACTGACTCCACCTTTAAGAACAATACTAATCTTGTATACCAGCTACTGTAAAATTCTGTAATCTCAATAGGCTACTAATGCGTGGACCAAGCATGTTAACCCAGAAAGTAAACGGCAGGCACAAAGACATGTATCCATTATTTGTCCAAATCCCTGCTGGAGAACATACTCATTACCAACAGGACTTGCCCACCTTAGCTTTGTTGATGGTACAATGAAGTGCGTTGTTTTCCTGGTCATACAGCAAGCTGAAATCCAAGGTTCCCAATGTAGCTGTAAAGATAAAAGAAAAGAAGAGAGTTCTCCGGTGTTTATATGATAATCTTATGGTACAACTACAACCATATCTCAAATTCAGACTATTTTTTTTATTACATTTTTTTTCTACAATTATGTTTTCCATGAACACATCATGGTTTCATTAAATCAAAGGTCTTTGGAAGCCACAGGCCCAAACCAACAACCTAATTAGCCTTGAATCGTTTTGTTCTTTTAAACACACATATTTTAGGGCACTGGATCATTAACTTCACTATTTATTCATAAAAAAAGCTAGATAGCTGTAGAACACTTCCCTTTTCAGTTTGGTAGCACTAACAAGCATGTTTTGCAGCAGTAATGACAAAATGTAATGCTGTCCATGAAGTACCAGGTACACTGTAATAACACTCAAATACTCAGAACATATAAACAAGACAAAACATACTGTTTAAACCCAAAGAAGGGTTTCTGAGACAAGAAGGGACAGAGTGTTACTTGAAGCCATAGTCACACATTAGCATGTGCCCTTTCCAGTCAAAAGCAATAAGGGTTCATTTCAAAATAAACAAACCAGGTTTAAAGGTAGGGTCAGGCATTCCCCAGAAGGCTGGCTAACTTCCAACTAAAATCAAAACAAAGAACAAATTAAGAGATCAGTGGCCCCGGTTATAGTCAGTTTTGAGGCCGACAACACCATCTCCTCAACAGCTTTCTGGAAAAACCTGCAATTAATTTGTTCCTGAGACCACCTAACAATTATGCCACAGAAAAATTACACAGAAAACTCTTACAAAATATTTTCCAGCAATGGTTGAAAATATTTTATAACATCACAGCATCACAGCACCTGAACAAGTTTGCTGCAGTATATTTAATAAAGCAGAAGTCATTTTTTGTTTCATAACGTAAATTATGTCAGTTGAGCTGCCACTTATAATGAATGAGCCAATTGGCCATTCACAATCTTGCCTTATGCAGTTCTAATAGTACAGTGTGGTATAATGTCCTCTGGGTACACGATGTCCCTCTAGATGGGCCGTTCACATGAAGATGATTAAAGAGTTTTGTCAAGAGGCTCACAGGAAGTGAGTTGTTGGTCTTGAACCACATTTATTCTCAAATGAAACAGTTGGATTTATGTGGGGGTCACTCAGTCGTCACGGAGCAAGGAAAGACATGCGATGATTACTTGGACATTTTATTTGTTGCCATTTTCTCATTTTGTGCAACTGGTTCCAAAATGCAGTTTAAATATAGGAATAAAACCAACCAATCTTAACTACTTCAACTAAATTAACCTTATCTACAAGCAAATACCTGATTGCCTTTATGAAACTAAACATTTAAATGATCAAATAATCATTTATTTATTTTAGCTAAATGCTGCTAAACAAAAGCCAAAATTTGTATTTGAATTTAATAAAATCAAGATAGTTAATCTATTGGCTATTTGTTATACTGTAAAAATGTGTATATGTTTTCCCAATTAAATTCTCAAGTAATTATCAATTCTCATTGTTTACCATTCATATTCATTTTGAATGAATTGGAACAAATCATTCCATATAATAAGTCTACAGTAGGCTACATTGAATCAACATTACATACACAGGTTTTGCAAAACATTTTGTTCCAATTAGGTTTTGTGGTGCCTTGGAAAATAAAAATCCTATATAAATGTAGTGCCATGGTTTAGAAAAGTTTGGAAACGTCTATACAGTATGCCAAGTGTGCTAAGTGTTCATTTAATGTTCAAGTGAACAATTAACCTAATAGCCAGGGTTTCCAGAGAATTATGTGTGTCACTAATTAGAATAGGAAATTCCCCCTAGGAGATAGATGTCTTTTGAAGCTGCCTTATTAACTGATACTTTAAAGCTTCATTTGATGTTTACATGGCAGGTAAGATAAAAAAAATGTTATGATAAAAAGAGAAAATATTTCAAATGCAAAATCAGTTCATCGTAGCTAATTTTTATTTTTAAAAAGCATGTTTTTCCTAGAAAAACAAATCTGCTGTTCATTGAATTTCCATAATAACTATCACTTGTAATTTGTTATACTTGTGGTCAGTTGTGTTGAATCCGACTAATTCTGAAATTTGCCTAACATGTAATTTACAGTAGCCTAAATCCACGTGTAAACAGAATCTTCCAGCTGTGACATAATTCCTGGAATATGCTCCTACTCTCCAGCCTTGCTCTGCCCGACTGCCACTTCTCAAGGTTATCTTCTGGAAAGCTGGGTGACGGACCAACCAGTTGGAGAGGAGGGGGGGGTGCCTACATGAGACAAACAGTTGTAGCATCGCCGATCGGTTACTGCTCCAACAGTTTCTAATGTAACAGCAGGAAACAATGCCCAATGGAGCACGTCCTATTCACCAACTAAATGGTGGGTCTGGTTACACACACTGAAATCAATATTTTATTGAATGAACATAATAAAATAATAGAAAGTATTTTCATGTCATTTTATGGCTTGCTTTCAGCATTATGAAATTACGTTGATCTAACTTGATATACTAGTGTTGATTCAAATATATATAAAAGCATGTGTTAAACTTAATTAGATAGGATTGATGCAGGTATAAACAAATGTAAATTAAGTTGCATCATTCCTATCCAATTAGGTTTAACCAATGCTTTTATATAACCCTAGTATATCAAGTTAGATCAAAATAATTTTATAAGGATAGTTGAATACACCTTGCAAAAATAACAAATTAAAATAAACATTTATTCTGGTAGAACTATGTTGATCTAAAACAATTCAAATTATGCAATGTTCATTGTAAACTTTTATTGAATAATAAGGGCGTTATTTCATATTATCAGTAAGGTGCCTACTATCTCTCAGTCAGACAACCACAATAGTAGTCTTGTTGCAAACTGCTACACCAACAGGAATGTTCAGCTTGAAGAAGAAAGGTCTTTCAAATGGAAATTGTAATGGAGCCTTTATAATTAATAAAGTCTAAAGCATGTCTTAAGATGTATTCCTGAAACAACTTTAACACACGTAACTTAAACATTAGTGTAACCATGCCAACACAATGTAAATGTTTGACAATTCAATTCAATCGACAATATTTTATTTAGTGGGTTCTAGGCAACAATGATTCAGTTCAATACAAATAAGAAACACATTTAACTACTGTTTATTTGTATTTACAAGTTACAGTTGTTTAAAACGCTATATGCCTGTTTATCCCCTATAGTAAATATTCAAGTTATTATTTTGTGGTATTTAGTGAATGAGTGAACAAGAGAACATTTTCTAACAGTTTCAGACACATTAACAAGAAAATGTAATCTACTGGCAGGTTTAACAGACAGTGTAACATCCTTTTTGTGTCATAGTTTGCCGGTGGCGCTTGTAGCAACAGTCAACCTCCTGATAATTGGAGTTAAGCAGTGTGAAAGTATCTGATTGTCCTCAATAGAGCCCGACCCACAAACTGTTGATTGTGTTGTGTAGAAAAGATTGAGATCCACATGAATCAATGCACTAATATTATTGTCATATGCCTTCATATGCACAAAATCAGATCATACAGGTAATTAATATATATAAAATAATAGAAATAAAGTAATATAATTCTATTTTTTATTTTATTTATTTAGTTTAAATGCATTGCTATGCATAACATAGCAGAGAACAGACTTGGAAGAAGGCAGTGATAAAAAATGTTTTGCAGTCAGCCTCCCCTGGGAGAAATTATCTTTTCCATCCCACGTCGCAGCCCAGTGGATTAGAGCGTGAAGCAGGATTGACCACCCCACGTTTCCGGCAATATGAACATGGTTGACAGCAGCAGTATTGAGGTTCAACTGATGGCAGAATGGTATGTAACAAAATGCTCACCGATAAGCAATGACGCACTAAACACACTCTCACACACACACACAATCCTTTGAGGTCAGACAATTATATGTTAAATCATAATTCATAATCTCCTCCATTAAAATTCTGCTTGCTAATGACTTTATGTGCGAATTACACAGACTCAGAGCCACTTAATTCATGGGTCGATAGTATTTGGGGGGAGGGGGCTCTGGTATCCTAGGAGACAGACAGACAAGGTTTAATCCTGTAAGTGGACGGCATAAAGCCGTTTTCAGCCATTAGCTGGCAGGCGATCACGGAACGTTAACGTTAAGGTGAGCCGGCAAGGCTCACGGTGGTGTAACCGTGGGAGATCCAGCGTGATGGAACATCCTCCCCGACTGGCACAGGTGGTCGCATGATAATGAACCGTCTGACGAAGGGATGCAGTCTGCATGCTGATGGAGGAGCACCATGGTGGATATATATATATATATAT
>JAODLL010005743.1:0-10370 GCA_026546735.1 Forbesichthys agassizii
CTCTCTCTCTCTCTCTCTCTCTCTCTCTCTCTCTCTCTCTCTCTCTCTCTCTCTCTCTCTCTCTCTCTCTCGCCTGCTCTCTCTTGCTCTCTCGCCCTCGATTCAATATCACTTATATTATTTCCTGTGTCGATTGTGGCAAATCATCTCTTGAAAAATGAAATGGCAATTTCCTGTTATGATATAAATTATTCATTTGTTTTTGGAAAATTAGGCCTACTGTAAATGTAATGCAGAAAATTATAATGTTAATGGCAAAACACATGTTTTTAATCCCCAGTGACATTAATACATTTGTATTAACATGTATGGTATATAGTGTCTATCTAGTGTATATATTACAAAAGAAACAGTTACATTAATTTAAAAATACATATATTAGCCTACTGTTTTTAATTGTGTATTCCTACAAGGGTTCACAAATAGCCTATGTTATTGCTCAGGGTGTGTTAATGTCAACATATTCATCTAGAATCCAAAGTACATATCTGTGCATGGGTCTCATTGTCCATCACCATATATTACCTTCCACACCCATGTGAAAAGTTATTATCTATTGTCAAACATTACATTACAAAAAATGTTCACAAATATCTGAATGATTCGTGTCAAATAATTGCCAACTGACATTATGCATTTTCCAGTAAATCATCACCTGTTGCCTTGTCTGAGGCAGCAATGATGATTAAAATGGACTGATCATCATTGACTTGGTGTATTTTCTTAGCTGTTGATTTAAAATGACTCCAGTTTCTGACTACTGGCTTTACACCTGCAGTGTAAGGTAAGGCTATCTTCCTGAGCATCACCATCGGGATGAGATCTCTCCAAGCCCCACACTTCTCTTCCCTGCAGTGTCTGGGGTCAGACCTACCAGAGTGTTTCTCCTCCTCATTAGCCAGCGGAACCTCTAATCCGCTTAATGCTGCTCCTTTCAGCAGGAGCTCATTAAGGTTGGCCCACCGGTGTGAAAGCACTTTTTCTGAAGTTCACTTCTTTTGTCCTTTGAACTCTCCCCCACCTTCTCTTCCTTACTTTATTTGTACTTGCTATCACCGCTGTCAGAGCACCAACTGTTGTGCAGATGGTGTTCTGGACCAGCTGATTTACAACCAATGCTAGCACATGTACCACATGGGGTGTGAGTACTGTAGCCATGGTTGGTAATCACTAGGTACTTAGTCATTTATATGTTTTTAAGCATTGATTTAAAATGGAACAGCGTATTAGTCATTAATTCTGTGTCACATGCCTTTCTGTTTCACCCATTTGCAGTTGGCCGAAGGAAAATGATCACTGTATTAATGTATCCTTTCATAATCAATAATGTTTATATTGAAAGGGACAATGGTGTGGGGACCACGGCTCTACAACAAATGCAGATTCGAGGACCTATCTGGGTCATTTGGGGGACTTCAGGAATTTACAAATCTGTTCTGTATACTGCATATCTCAGTTTGTGTCTGTATATCACTGTATGTCTGTGTGACTTTGAAGCTAGGTTTATTATGATAAAATAATAATAATACATGTAGACATTTTATTTTGAAATAATTAACTGACATAATGTTTAAAGCTCATGCTGTAATATAACATGGTATATTGTATGTTCATATTGGTCTAAAGCAGGGGTCCCCAATCCTGGTCGTGGAGGGCCGCTGCCCTGCATGTATTAGATGTCTCCCTGCTCCAACACACCTGATTCAAATGAATGGGTCATCATAGCAACCCAGTCATTAGAATCAGCTGTGTTGGAGCAGGAACATACCTACATCATGCAGGGCTGCGGCCCTCTAGGACCAGGGTTGGGGACCACTGGTCTAAACTAACATGTAAAAACAATATATTTCTATGTATCTATTTCTGCTTGTTTAAAGTGTAAGGCAATATTGTTTGTTCAAGATTTGACATAGAAAGTCGCTTTCTCAGAGCTCTGTCATAAACAGAGCACCCATGTCATATCAGGCCATTTGAGGACTGGATCCCATTTCCAACCATTACGTGCCTTTATCTGAAGCCACAGACAATAATCCCCATTATCAATCTTCCTGATAAAAACAACAACAACAACAACGACATCAGTATATATTGTCATGTGGCTGAAAATCACACTTGGTCAACTAGACCAAACTGGTGTTGCGGGGACATAACTATTTTATAAATAACAATGCTATACATTCAGCCTCCTTCACATCCTGTGATGTTTATGCTATATGTAGCATTAACACTGCTAATCAGAAAAGTCAAGTGCATCATGACGAACTACAAAAGTGTGCCTTGTGATTTAGACTTGTGTGTGTGTGTGTGTGTGTGTGTGCGTGTGTGCGTGTGTGCGTGTGTGTGTGTGTGTGTGTGTGTGTGTACTTCTACTTCTTTGCGTCATTCTCAGGGCAGTGAAAGAGGAGAGACTTGACACAGGGTCTGACCTTTGGGTTATTTCTGTTATGGGGCCTTCTGTACTCTGTACAGGTCTACCTACACATTGTCTGTCACATACCAAGCTGATTACTCCAGCTCCTCCACAATAAGAGCGCAGGTATGCTAATTAAGCCTGATTTTTAGGCTGTAGGTAAAATGGTAAAATCTCCGAAGCATTCACTATATTCACTATAGAATGTAAGCCAGTGATCCCCAACCCGGGGGAACTCTAGCACCCCCAAAAGGAGTTCCCCCTGTTGGTGGTGCTAGAGTTCACAGGCAGGCTCGTGATCTCATTTGCTTTGAGGTCAAACATGCATTAAAATGTTTAACTATAGTTTAATTGTAAAATGTATACATTTTTAAATCATATGCAACGCAAATGGGGGGGCTAGGTTGGTAAACACTGGTGTAGGCAATGCTGCTGAAAAAACCATAGCAGAGAATGTACATCTAAAATTACCTCAAATAAAGTAAATGTTAGAAAACAATTATTGGATTGAAATATATTGTAATTATAATTACAGTTATATTAATAGTTGTATTTGTTATTATTTTAGCCATGACGATGTACCAAGTGGTATCAAGGATATTGAAACAAATAAGTGAGAAAAAAAAATACATTGTGCCTCTGGAACGCCTGCAAGACAAATCACTCTTCTCCGCATGAGATTATGATTGATCAGTCTGGCCGTCTGCAGTCACCGGGAATAAAGGTCAGGTGACTTTGCAAGATGACATTGTCAAAGGATTCTCTGAACTCAATTCCTCAGTTAAACTAATGTTCAGCCTCTTGGTAGTTTTCTGACAGTATCGTAAGCATTTGCATCTATTTTTGTCAAACACAATATAAATAGACCAATTTGTATTTATTGAAGATTCATATCATATAAAGCATACACATATACACATAGTAACAAGTGTGGCCAAGCATCGAACACATGACCTTTCAGCTGGGAGTCAAGCATCCCATTACTATCATTCACAAAACAAATGTAATGTTGAAGAACATATATTCCCAAACATACATCAAATATTAAAGTTGAAATGTGCATGTTAATATTTGAAAAATATGTTTAAACTATTGAAAACACATTTTCTCCAATGCGTTTGTTCTCGTCACTCCTTTGAACATGTAGCTCTCGCTGCATTGAGCTTTAATAAAAATAAAAATAATAATATGAATTCATATAAAACAAGTTAGATGTCAGCATCATACTATGTCACCTAGCAGAACAGCACACTACGCACAAGAAAACTAGCTGGTATGGCTCTAACCACTGTTGTGAACCTAAACAAAGCCATGCTGACATTTAGCTTTGAAGAAGCACTTACACGCTGTACTGTTACAGTAAACATTATGGATGTCAATAAGCCTTGTATTTTGCTATAAAAATGTCAAACAAGTATCTCTGTAAGCATTCGGGTCAATAGTCAATACCAAAAAATGTTTTTATTATGTGCATTTAATTCCAGACACTAATAATATACTAATATAGAGTGTATTGTGGAAGCCTTATCCTTGCAATTCAGTCAATTAATAATTGTACTATGATTTATTTACCAATACAGCCATAATAATAGTAATAATAATAATAATAATGCCATGCAGCCTGACGGTCCAATAGATTGATATACTCCATGATTTTCCTCATATTTGTTATGTTAATAACAGTGTCAGTGTACGTGACTGAGTGTGTTTTCATGTTGTGACTGCGAGCTAGAAATCAAATCTTCTTGAAGGCGGTGGGTCTGCTTTCAAATATTATCTGAGCAAGATCAAAGAAACGCACAGTATGCAGGCTGTCTTATGTAACTGCCAATAACGAGTTAACACGGGCTAATGGAATTCATGAATATGGAAATGTTGCAGCCCTCTATTTTATTTGGTGGTAAAATAGTGTTTTGGTGATATAGATAAATGTTTTACTCAGTCAATATTGTATTTATACCATATTGCTGCTATGGTCAGATCTTTAGTAGTGCAAATTAAATTGAGTAGAAAGTTGAAATAATAAAATTAGTTTGGAGGTGTTGTTGCATGGCATTTTGTCAGTCCAAGGGTATCTGAGGGTGTCCTTTAATTAACTTGATATTTTTCTCAACATCTCATGAAAAAATAAGCAACATCTGGTTTTGGAGGCCATTCCCCAAGGGGCCATCTCGGGCCAGGACTGAGGGAACTGAACTGAACCTTGGATTGAGAAGTGTACCTTTAAATTATCTCTGGAGATATATAAATACATATTATCTAATCTAATCAATATACTGATGGTATTCAATTCAAGCAACTTAATGAACAGATAACAAAGAATGATGTTCATGTATGTCTGCATTTATTATACCAGCTTTATAGCTGAAGTGGCAGGTAGGTAGAGAGATACACATTTCTAAGCAACACTGGAAGTTTTGAAAGTACAAGAAGTAACACATAATAAAGTATGTGATATTAAATGAATAACTTAGTTTTAATCGTTGGCAGGTGGATTGCATTGTGCATTTATTCATTCTACTTCCACAATCAAAAATAGTCAAATGTTGCCTTATTTGTCATTTCAGCCCAAAGGACAGCAAATGTGACAACATCCCCTTTTTTTTATATTTGTCAACTATTATTGACACAGTACACATTAAAAGCTTTCACCAGGCTCCTGCTGGCTGCCGTTATCAAATAATTCATCCAAAATACACAGTCAGGCATTTCTCCTTCATAAAAAGCTAATGAGTACATTAGTTGATGGATTTACATTTACAGGAATTGTATGAAATCATCTCAAAGATGATAAAACATTCACAGCAATATAATAAAATGTTTTCTTTTGGCTAACGTGAACCCTGTTCAAGCAGTTGCTAAATGCCTGTAATCGTTTTAGTAAGGTCTCTATCAAGGGTATTGTATATGTTAATAGCTTAACGTTGGACAAATAACGTCATGTTCTCGAGTTTTGACATTTAGCAGCACACCATTGTAGCATAGTATAAGTAGTCATAAACATCGCAAACGAACACACATACACGAACACACATCGCTGTATGGTAAAATCCTAGTATGCTACCCTGTATGAACAAGGCACCCAAAGGCCACCTCTGAATACATGCCCTAAAGCTACAGACAATGTTGCTCTCTAGTATACAATGTGCAGTGGTATGGGGGTGGAGTGGGGGGGCACCATTTCAGCACAACAAAATGAAAGAAATACTTTTCAGGTGCGTGTGCGTGCGTGAACACATTTGTACTCTACTCCGGCAACGTGGACAATACACGGCGGCCCTACGCCAGCGTGTAGTCAAACTGGCCCTTCTCCAGCCCGTCCAGGCCGTCCGCCCAGGTGGACGTGGGCATGCTACGGTAGGGGTCCAGCAGGATGCGGAAGCACCGCACGATGAGGATGAGGAGGAAGAGGAAGAGCAGGGCCACCAGGGCGAAGGTGGTATTCTGCTCCAGGGACATGGCGGCGCTTGCGGCCCCCGAGCTGGACGTGGAGTAGGAGGTTGATGAGGAGGAGAGCAGCGAGGAGGAGGAGAGGGATACAAAGTGTCCCACTGGGGAGTGCATCAACGAGGAGAGAGGAGAGGTGAAGGGTTCTCCCTCCATCATCCGGGAGGAGGTGGAGGAGGTGAAGGAGGAGGAGGAGGAGGAGAGAGTGGTGGTCCCAGCGTAGTGGCACTGCAGCTCCCACGGGGGTGCGCTCTGGCATCTTCTTCACACCAGCCACGGGAAGACCCTCAACGTGGGCCTCATTGTCTGTGGATGCACGAAGTTAATTAAGATCGGGGCTGGTCGTGAACCTACGGTGTTTATTCATGCTGCGTGCGATGACTTGACGTCCTAGCGGCTCCCCCGTGTGGTCAGAAGTAGTAACTGCACTCAATTTTCGGCGAAGCTTTTTCAACTTATTTTTTACAGCTGCATTTGCTATGTAGGCTATCCGTTTAGTGTGCAGCTTTGTCAGTGTTCGATACACTCACATGTAAAGAATGAAAGAAGAAGCAAGGTGTCCAGGGCTGTAGCAGGAAAAGTATTTCACCAGAAAATTCAACACCTCAAATTAAGTTATCCTATAGGTTACAGCCTGCTGTACACGCAATAAAGACGTGTCAATATATATAATCTACTGGCCTTTGGACATTTAAACGGACGGTGTCGCCTAAATTCATGCTTGAAAGGTCAATAATCATACTATTTCGCTAATCAAATATTGACATTGCTTCTGATAACCCATGTGTGGTATACTTACACATAGCCTATTTCCCAAGGTTTATCAGATCGGCTGAATGGCCACGACCACTCCTAAAACCTATCAACGTTCCTCAATAACTTGAATCAGACAGCGCAACACAGCCTACAGTAGAGCATGCATGATATAGCCTATAAGAAACATACCTTTATGTATTCTTGGTGTGAATACAAGAGCCATGTCCAGAGTTAAAAATGGGACCTAAATGTCTGGCCCATTCTAGCCTCGCTCTTCAATATGGGAAGCGCGTAATAAAAAGACAAAACGCAGACGAATACGAGACACAGATGGCCCGTGTGTTTTGAGAGTAAACACGATGCCATCCCTGACAGGTGGAAACGACTTCTCAGAGCTCTGCAGAATCTGACGCGTGAGCTATTATTTGTGCACAAATCGCTGCTCTGAACAACCCAATTGTGCAATCGATATTCAGTGAAATAAACGAACATCACAGGGTTTGTTGTGCCAAGGGAGGGTCCCTCGCTGCCCTGTGATCGTGGTTCCACGTTTTCCTTGACGGTCTGCATCATTACTGACCTCACACACACAACCTTGCAGTGCAGCCAAAGATCTGAACGTCAATGCATTTGGCAATATTTTGCTGAAATTTTGAATATTTATACCTTACTTCATAGAGGAAATCAATATTTGTACCCGAGTACTACTTTTTGTTAATCTCTATCCTGTGTGAGGCAGAGGTATGCATTTTAATTAGTATTGTCTAGCCTACATCCCCAGAATGTTCCAGGGACACATTAATGTTATGCAAACGTACGTCTTCAAGTTAACGACTGACTGGGTGACTTTCACCTGTTCATGAAGGGGTGTAGACACAAATTATTAATACATATAGAAAATCTTTATTACATGTAAAAAGGCACGTGTAGGAGAAAGGCAGAATAATGTGTTCTAGAGTTACACCAGTTGAGCAACATGAGTTAATCTAGCCCACAATATTTCATTTCTTAACTGCCAATTATATTTCTACTAGAAAATATCTTGGTAATATAAAATTGAGTGATTACCTTACAAACAACACACAATTATTCACTTTTCAACTATTACCCTTATTACAGTATGTAAATATGTGTTGGAGGGTGTGCATAAATGTACATAATGTTTTAACTTAAGATACTCATTAATAAAGTGTCAGTCCATGATATCTTAATTAGATCTGTTTAGAAAACACAATATTTAATTAACTGTGAGATGAAATTGAAGACAGAGTGCAGTAAATAAAAAATAAAGACATAAAATCTGCTGCCAACTGTACTCTGCATTACATGTCTGAATCATTTAAATATTAAAATGTTAAAATAAAGAAAGACTTTAGATATTATAAAGTTGAAAAGAAAATACAGTAATAAAGCTGCACATTTCAACAACCCCCCCCTCCTTTTTTAAGTTTTTTTACAAAGTCAGTCGACAAATATCAATACATTACAAGACGTGTTTTTGGCTTTACTTCATAAAACAGAGGACAGGCGGAAGGCTAATCTGACAGGAATCCAACTAGCCAAGATGGCTGCCTTCCAGTACTGGTTGTGCTCCCCGATTCATCTTGAAGAAAGTGATGCACCAAGGGACAGGGACCTCACACAGTCCTAGGAGGCAGCTTGTGTTTGTACATGCCAGCTAGTGCCTTGGCAGTGCTCTGGATCATCTGCCTCTGCGCCATGCCTGTTACAGACTGATGCCAGTCTGAGCGGTTGATGTTTGGCAGGCTACGCTCCAGAACTTCGCCTATTTTGACTTGCAGTCCAGACCAGCGCAGGCTGTAGTCAGGTGGGGTCAGGGACTGAGCCTGTGAGACACAACAGAGTGACAGTTATGTTCTTGCATTATTCACACATTCACTATTTTATTTTTTATTTTTTTTACCAGACCGCGTGTAGCGGGACCAGCCAATATTACCCAATGTCGCTTAATGACTGACTGGCTGACTGTGACAGCCAGACAAGACTAACCTTGTTAAAAAGCACATGCCCTACATAAAGGGCTGTTCAACTCCAGTCCTGGAGGGCCGCTGCCCTGCATGTTTTAGATGTCTCCCTGCTCCAACACACCTGATTCTAATGAATGGCTTGTTAGAAGCCTGGTAACAACCCTCATTAGAATCAGGTGTGTCTAAAACATGCAGGGCAGCGGCCCTCTAGGACTGGAATAGCCCTACATTCTAGAGTAGGTGGTGGTAATGCACTATGTGAACAGTAGGTGGCGGTAATGCACCAATAGCATGCACCTGCTGTCTGCCTCTGCCAAAAGCTACATCGAAAGTGTTTTTTTGCAACAACAATGTGGAAGTAACATAATATAACTATAACTTATACCATAAGTAACAAACAAACGTGGGAAGAGTTTTTGAAAGTAAAAATAAAGTGACAGATGATGACAGTTGCTTATCAGTTGTGGAACACAAAAAAAAAAAATACAGTATGACAATCCATTGTACTACACGTTGATTGTAGCTGGCCAACCACCTCACTGTAAGATCCACTGGTCAGAGGCTCAATGTAAAACCATTACAATTACATGGGACACCTCCTACTGTGGCTGTACTATTTATACCAGCCCTCTACGTGGCATTAGCTCAGCGACAGCGAGTTTCTCAGCACAACAACAATGTCTTTAAAGCGTTGCACACCTGTTGCACGTGCTCCAGAGCCAAGGGTGTCGTTTGAGTGAACATCTCGATGCGAATGCCCATCCCGGGGTCCTCCAGGATCAAACAGCCAATGTCAAACCACCTGGTCAAGCAGACAAAGCCATTACACCGGTTAGCATAAACAGCCTGTGCGTCGTCGTGCATTTGTGTGTCGGGTGTGCCAGCGTTTCCATTAACTTGTCTGGGAAGAGTTCAGCGATGAAGTTCTCCACAGAGACCACAGGCTGCTTCTCGTGGATGACACCAGACCGCCGGAGACTGTCGATGCGCTCCTGAGCCCCCTGTTGAGGCAGACACGCTCATTTGTATAGCCCTTAAAAAAAGGCACAGTCTGGAGGAGTCTTGTTGATATGTGACCTCCCATCAAAACAAAAACACCTCTCCGTCTCAGAAGCCCCGCCCCCACACACTGGCGACACATTGCCGTAGCTAAGATATTGTTGTGTGGTGCGATCTGCACCACTTTGTTTGTGTTCTCATTTACAGAGCCAGGGCTGCGTAGAAACACCTGATTAATGTTTCAACATACACACACTAGCTAGCAGCAGCTAACGGAACATGAGAAGATATTAGCTGAATCTGAGAAAAAGTGTTTGCTTTGCCTTGGACTACACAGCCTTCTCAAAAGGGCTTAAAGAAATTATCTTGTCATGCCAATAAAGCATTTCTTGAAATGAACTCAGAGAGAGAGAGAGAGGTTTGCTTGCTCCAATGTATAATTTTCCTAAGTAACTTTCCACAAGATGAAAACAGCATAAACATTTTTTGCTGTTAATCATGATAAGCTTTATTTTTAACTTGGCGGTCTCTATATTGCAACGTAGTATCGGAGCTCCATTGATAATGGATTTTTATAGTTGTCATGCACACACTTTACTGAGAGTAAACATACTCAGATTTGACTAAACTAACTGAGATCGGCTGTTCTGAAACTGAAAACTTTTGATGGAGTTTTCCATCTTAGTGTTGGCCAACTCAGATTTCAGGGTTAGTTTCAGAGTTTGTTAAACCTGCTTGCTGAAATAAGGCAAGGTAAGAGGGGAGAAAAA
>JAODLL010005744.1:0-10369 GCA_026546735.1 Forbesichthys agassizii
TATAGGTGTTCTTGCTGTTGATATATAGGTGTTCTTGCTGTTGATATATAGGTGTTCTTGCTGTTGATATATAGGCGTTCTTGCTGTTGATATAGGTGATCTTGCTGTTGATATATAGGTGTTCTTGTTGATAAATTGGCGTTCTTGCTGTTGCTATAGGCGACCTTGCTGTTGATATAGGCGATCTTACTGTTGATATAAGCATTTTTGATGTTGATATAGGCAACCTTGCTGTTGATATAGGCTTTCTTGCTCTTGATATATAGGCGATCTTGCTGTTGAGGCTTCTGCAGGTGTCATGGCCAAAGGTCTGTCATGGGAAATCCTCCATGACATAACTGACAAGCAGGGATTTCACCCAACTATTTCTATGCTAAAAATAGCACAACTACAGACAGACACTTACACACACAAACAGCATCCAAATAACTGAGTGCATGCACGCATAATGCATCTTTGACTAGGACTCAATGTTCACATCACACACAATCAATATAATTTGAAACCAGTCGGACATAACACCTGTGTGTGTGTGTGTGTGTGTGTGTGTGTGTGTGTGTGTGTGTGTGTGTGTGTGTGTGTGTGTGTGTGTGTGTGTGTGAATGTGCGCGTGTGTGTGTGCGCGTGTGTGTGTGTGTGTGCGTGCGTGTGAATGTGCGTGTGTGTGCGTGCGTGCATGCTCTTTGTATGTAGCTAATCCTATAAGATTAGGAAGATGGTTGTGTTTGTCCTCCCCTGAGAGCAGCCTATCAGCAAGAGCCCACTGGAACCCATCAACGATAGAAGTACACACACACACGCGCATGTACGGACGTACACACACATGCGCGCACACACACACACAGGAAGGAAAAGAGAGGGAGAGATAGAAGGACAATGAGAAGTCAATGAGGGGGATGACAAAGAGTCTAGAAAACAAATAGAGCAGCCTTATTTTTACTATTGTCTCCTGCAGGTTGATCTCTAAAATGTTTGTATTGTTTATATTATATAAAGACGTGGCCGATAATGGCGCTCATTAAGCGGGGTTACACTTAAACTAGGTGTGTCTGTGTGTATATGTGCGCGGGTGTGCATGTGTGTGCATGTGCACGTGTGTGTAACCAATACCCATCCCATGTGGCGTGTTAGTGACCACACACACTGAGAGACCCTCTGTGATGCAGAGATCAAACGCACGCGTCGTCATATGGTTTGAATCACGTTCAGTCTTCATGTTTCGCCATGTAACCTCAATAAAGTAGAAAGACACAGACATGTACACGCGCGCACGTAAGTTCACGTAGACACATACGCACTACACGCACACACACACACTCAGTCGCACTCACTCTCAAATTATAACGAACATCGCTTACATAAGCCAAACACACGCGGGTACGTGTGTTTGTGTTTATGCGTATGCGGTCGGTGTTCTGAACATTTCTTCCTAAACCACTGACCCATAATGCAATATGAAGCTGTGCCCTGTGTGTTGTTAGAGGTAATAGGCCCACCCACAATCAAGACACACACACACACACACACACACACTGGCACATAAACAGACAAGCATATGATGACGTGTTAGTACAGGGCTTGTGAAAATCAGATGATTTAGCCGATAATGACATCCATGCAGAAGACGGCTCATAGTGGCTTTCAAAGACTGTCACTGTATACGCACATTATCTTCAATAATATGATCTGGGGTGGTAAGACTAACAGTCAAGACAAGTATAATATGTCACAGATATTGGTTAAGACTTCTGTAGCATTTGCACATTTTGATTGTTGAAATGCAGATTTGCTATAGCTAAGTATGTGACATACAGTACATAATATAAAGTGCTAAAAGCAGCCGGTTTGTAGAACAGGTGATTTGACCCAAAGTCTCCTATAGTGTTTTCAATACAAATGAAACAAAAAGAAAATGTGTGTGTTCGGCTATACAGTAAATATACTGCACATGTGTCCTTGTGTACGTCTACAGTATCAAAATCAGCACAACAAAAGACCGTTAGCATGCTGTCACGCAATCTCATCGTCCATGTGGGACTACAGTCCGTCTGTCTTTTATTAAGCTCTTATTCCCCCAGGAGTATTTAACACACATGCGTGCGCACACGCACACACACGCACACGCACACACACACACACACACACACACACACATATACACAGCCTTTCCGTCCAAGCATTTACTGCGTCAGCAGCCACCAGAGAAAAAAGATCTCCTTTGAACTACTGGAAGTGTGATAGAAATCACTGCACACACACACACACACAAAAAATAAAAAAAACCTTACATACACACAAACGTTAATGTTACACAGTGGAGATCATTAGACCACAGCCTGGCACAAATAATAGCTAACACATGGCATGCTAAAGTATGGTGACAGTATAAACACGTGTATGCACATGAACACAGAGAAAATAGACAATGTATGTTGCCACTATCTCTCATAACCGTACGCTATCTGGTAATAACAATTGTTTGACATAGCCAGTTATGTTTGCTAATTTCAATGTCTCTCATGAGAGCGTCCTGGTTTAGCCTACCAATTACATGTTTGAGTATGCATATGTAAAATATTTGCTGTCCTACTTTCACTCCATGCCTCCCTAGGTGAAGATGTGTTTATATTGTGTGTGTGTACTACAGGTGTGTGTGTTTGTGTATGTACTATAGCCTCTAGCTATTCTGAATAACTGAATGGTGTCACTTCTTGATACATACACGTTCGTTACATCATGCAGGTAAAACATAGTAGAATTTCACTTTCTGCAGTGATACAATATGTATCCTTCATTTTATGTATTTATATAATTTAATATTTCTACAACACTCTATGTAATTCTTTCAACTCCATTTGTCAACTCACTGGGTACAAAAATGGTTAAATTGTGGCCTGTGGTTTTTATTTCTAAAACCACAAAAGCTGCTGAATTCTCTCAACTCTTTTCTTCCCGCTCCCTTTTAAAGCTCACCCCCCTCTTTCCTCGACATTAAAGAGGAAAATAAACCTAACATACTGCTAATTCAAAAAAGGTTTACCTCAAACGTCTTACAACTCAATGTCCTGTTAAAGAAAAATGTGGGGGGCTTAAAGAAGAGAGAGTGGGAAAACTCAGTCTTGCGTCAAGTGTGTGTGTGTGTGTGTGTGTGTGAATGTAAATAATGTCATTATGTTATATTATGCATCAAATATGTGTTTATATGTATCATGCCACCTTTCATTTTAAGTTTGTTAAAACACAATTTTAGGTAATGTGACCATTTAAAGGCCTTATGATTGGTTCACAGGTCCTGACCTTGTTATAGCTACCCAGGTTCAATAATGGATGTCTGTGCTTGCCAAAGCTGGCTCAATGGTTGTAATGGCATTACCGCTGGCTAGGTTTAACAAATGAAATCCCAGTGGATGCAAAGGCTAGTGATCCTCAGAGGCTGTATGTAGGTTTTGGTGTTATGTCTTACATGCCATAGGCAACCATCAGCTATCAGTAAAATGTATTGTGAAAAAAAACCCTTCTCTCATTGATTGCCCCTCCCGATCTATAAGGAAATTTCGATTTTTCGGGGTGCAAAAAGATTTTCCACGATTTGCTACCTTGCCTGTAGATCACGTGAAAGCCCTGGACTCTATTGGACCAACGGCTCCAGAGGGCGGGAGCAGAGGAGGAGGGGGTGGGTGTTCAGATTGTTGATTTGCAACATTATGCTCTCTTTCAATTTATTTTAGCTATTGCAACTCTCGCACCATTCAGACAGCAGCTTTAAGAAGCAACGTGTTTATTATATGAGGCTCGTGTTATTTAATGTGTGATCAAATAGATGAGTGCAAACAGAAACTTTCTTTCTTTCTTTGTATGTGTCTTTGTTTGCTGTGTCTGTGTGCACACGCACACATGCACCCACGCACACACACAAACACAAATGTGACTTATACAAGTGTGTCTAGTCACACAATATGTCATTCATGCCCATTTATTTGCATGTTTGAGTGTGCTTGCTTGTGTGTGCATGACATTCAACTGTCAGTGGCTGTGTGTGTGCAGGTGTGCGTGAGTGTGTGTGCTGCCTGTGTGTGTGTGTGTGTGTGTGTGTGTGTGTGTGAATATTACCTATCTGCCTGTCTGTTTGTGGCTGTTTATGTGTAGAGCAAAACTGTAGAGCATGAAAGGATGACATGAAAGGAGACACGGGTGATTGGATTAAGAGTTATTTAACATTGATGTTAAAGAGGCTTTTAAACCAGGAATCCCACCCACCCCATTAACACAACATGGCAGGATAAACGTGCACACATCCAACACACTCGTCATGCGCCATAATAAAATGCTCTGTGTGTGTGTGTGTGTGTGTGTGTGTGTGTGTGTGTGTGTGTGTGTGTGTGTGTTTGAGTTGGGGGAATGTATCCTTCTGTTGCATGAGTATTTCTGTCCAAATATATGTGTCTGTATCCTTATACTTATGTATTTATGATACTGTGTGTTGCAGTTAGGACGGGTATTTACACATATCCTTATGCTGTATGTGTTTTGAGATTATCTTCTCTGTGTGTGTGTGTGTACGTGTGTGCGTGTGTGTGTGTGTGTGTGTGTGTGTGTGTGTGTGTGTGTGTGTGGGTGTGTGTGGTATCTCCATGTGTGCTAGTCAGATCATTCTGGATCAAAAGAGAGCACCGAGTCACCACACAGATATATTTATTTAATCAATAAAGGGCAAACCACACACACACACACACACACACACACACAGAAGATTATCTCAAAACATATAACTCTATGTGTATAACCCTCCCCTCCCCAACACATAGCATAGCTAGAATTGAATTGAAATTATGTGGGAAAGTATACCGACACACTGTGTGTGTGTGTGTGTGTGTGTGTGTGTGTGTGTGTGTGTGTGTGTGTGTGTGTGTGTGTGTGTGTTTAGCAACTAATCATGTTGAATTTGTGAAACTAATCTCCTTGACAACAGATCCACTAAGCTGTCTGGCTTAGAGTGAACACAGTAGGAGAAAGAAACGTATCAGTGCAGAGGAGGAGGAACTTGGAGAGAAGGAGAAAAACAAAAGCAGAATGAGAGTAGTTGGATGAAATTCACCTTTCTCCACCTATTTGTTTACGTGGGAAGCCGTTATCACTATATCCAGTCCACGAAGGTCAAGAGGCCATTTGGCGCTGATCTCGTAAATATAATGAAAATGTTGAATGATTATCTAGAACTCTCACTGCACTTCCAGGTCTAACAGTCTGGGCTTTTAGTCAACACCAGATATTTCAAAACTGTATTTGGACTGAAATGTTGATGAATGCTTGAATCTTGTAAAGTTTAATAGCATATACGCTATGACTAATCACTTTAGCAAATGCTTTCATACGCAGCCCTCGGTAGGAACAAATATAGCTATAGATGATATACATAGATCAATATTATAGATTTAAGATTGCAATTTTACTGACATGCACTTATTTTATTACTCACGTGACAGCTGTGTCCATCAGTGGTTATGGCCTTACCTATAAATATCATCTCACCAGGTGTGAGCTAGACTGCCATCACAGCCAAAAGTTGGTACACATTCATAAATGTACTCTTCCATGAATTAACCAGGTCTTACGTCAGAGCAGGTGGAGAACATTGCCTGACATCTAGCCCTAAAAGCAGGGTTAGTTATTTTTGATAATGCTTACTAACTTCAACCTAAAATCAAAACAAAATCCCTCTGCAACGCCACCTCACACATTTAAACGCATTGTGAAGCAAAACGTAGTAGTACACTGGTAGTACTACGATTTTGATCTTGAGAGTGGTATTCGCCCCTTTGTTTATGTTCCTATTTACAGAGCCAGGGTTGAGTAGAACTACCGGATAATATTTTCAACAGGCACAGAGAACGGTAAGCTAGCGAAATGTGAGGAGATATTTGGTGAATTTGACAAATAGTGTATTAGCTTACAATTAGCTTGCAATAGCTGACTATACCTTAAATTGCCATTTCAGAACAAGTATATAAAACCTAGCGCAAAGGAAAGGTCTGGGAGATTAGATATGTGCATGATTGTCATGGAGCGACATCTATATTTACTGCATCTGGCTTCCCAATGCTTAGAGAGCTCTGCTGTGGTGAAACAGTATTTCTGCTTACTTATTTCAGTGTCTGAGCACGGACCCCCCCAACACACAAAGACAGAAATATACAAGTCAAACAATCATGCACGCACACACATTATTATCATACAAATTATGCAAACAATATACATTAATATGTAAGCAACTTATACCAACACTGGCTGGCAACTACTGCATGCGCCCACATATAAACACATTTAAACACACATAGACACACCTACACTGCTATTTGCATTCCCATGACCATACCAACCCTTTGATTACCGCTTGTGGTGGGTATTTCCCCAAGCCTGTTTGCATGGCTGTTTAACAAACTGGGTGTTGGTGTATCTACACTGAGATCTTTGTTCCTTTTTCCACACAAAAGGTTGGCAGTGAATAGCTCCCTTCCCCAGATAATTGTCTCTCTGGAAGAAAACACACACCTGAAGGCCAGAATACATAATACCTGCTTCCTGACACACACATGCCCACACACACACACGCACGCAAGCAGACACAGACACACACCGCCACATACTGTAGTTGGCTGGTACAAACAACTGTGTGCGTTTGTGCGTGTACATAAGTTACCCAGGATATGAAATTTACATGAGATTCAAATTTTACAATCATGTAGGTGAACAGCTGTTTAACAACTGCATGTGTACAGGCATACACACACGCACACGTGCGCACACACACTTTCAGGGCAACACACAGTACACAACAACAAAGAGAATGCATTTTGAGGAGCAACGTCTTAAACACAAGGTTTCAGAAGAAGATCAACTTTATCATTCATTCTGCACCAGACATAAAAGACCTTGTGTTTTTGCGGCACAGCGAATTGGCAACTACAATTCTGCTTTCTGTTTTATCCTTGTTAAAGTGAGGAGGAAGAGGACTTCAAAAAGAATTGGCAGATCAAACGGGCAGATCAAAAAAGAACTATGGTATGAAGTTTGACTCTCTATTTTGACTTTCTTTTTCAGATGCTGTAGGATCATGAGATATAGGTCTGTTTCGTGGAATAAATATAATCCTGTGTGATAGCATGTATATTGTAAAGATATACTGCCCTTTATCTAATTAATATAATTAATATAATTGGCACAACATGTCATTTACTCGATGCTCTTAATTTCCTTAATAGCCCGTCATTGCTTGAATGGTTATTTCAGGGAAATTCATTAAGGACTTTCACTCCAGTTGCACAACAAACACGTTGAATATAAATGATTCTGAATATTTCCGATGTACCAATAAATGTGGTCATAGAAAAACTGTATAAAGAAATCCTGAATGATCAGTTTATGGGATAACAATTACAGATTCGTTATTTTCTTAATTGTCTCTTAACCAAACGCGCTCTTTATCAAATACCAATACTATGTGTGCGCTTAGGATCTCCTCAAATTAAATTAAATTCTTTGCTTGGAAAGAGATTAGATATACAGTAGGTGCTTTAATAAATGCTCAGAAATTATTATTTTTCCCAGACCAGCGTGCATCAATCTCCCCTATAGACTTACCTTTATTATGACAGAATGTATACTCACCATGCAACTTTTTCACCATAATGGCTGTTTTGTTACAGTAGCATAATTAACCAGTCAGGATCCTCTTACATATTTCAACAGAGGTTGGCCTCACATATAACATATGTGTGAAACTCCTGCAATGTACTTTTTCTTTGAGTAACACTCAAATGACACGAAAAGCTTATTTTGTGGTAATTGCTACCCATGGTTTTGATGAGTGACATGCGATCTTTCTTTGTTTATGACACACTGAATGCATTATTCAGCAAATTAGCATTCAAATAGAGTGATTTAATGCTTTTTCCACTGTGAATTCTTCCATTAACCATGCTTTCACCATTGAGCAGTGAGTGTGTGTGTGTGTGTGTGTGTGTGTGTGTCTGTTAATGTGTTTGTATCGTGAGCACCCAGGCTTTTACTCAAACATCTGCTGTAGATCATGGCTCCATGACTGCAGCTACACGTGTTAGGAAACAGGTTAACCACCAGTCCACCACACACACACACACACACACTACAGTATAATCTACACCGTGAAGGCTCCACTGTGTATACGGTATACTAAACGCGACGCTCCTCTAATGAAAGGAAATGGATGGCGGTACGATCATTAGAATCCAAAACAGGGAGGCTGTACAGCAAACGATAAAGGAGCTGGTTCAGCGGCAGACCCTTGAAAGAAACATGATTTCATACATGTGAATCAGCATACAATACTACACAACAGCTTTATCTGGAACACAACCCAACCACAAGACACTCGACGTGGGAATCTCATGTCACACTGACTTATTTGAGGATGGAGCGAAAACACACGGTGAAAACACACAGTGTCCTCACCGTGTGTTGTCAAAAGGCAGCTTTTGACGTCATGCTGAACCTCATAGTGAAAAACTTAAAATAAACGCATACTGCGTCCTTATGGTGAGGAGTTCTCCAATGAGCGTCAGTCACACGATTGTTGGACGCATTTGACACATACTTCGAGAGCAGGACAGCCGGGAGACTGCATGGTCTGTCAGAGAGACAGACAGACAGGCAGACAGGCAGGCAGGCAGGCAGGCAGACAGAGGCGCATATGGACACAACTGTGTGCTCCACATGCGTCCTTTGATAACAGCCACAGCTGGGCCTTATAAAACTAGAGGTTTATCGGCCCAGAGGTCTTTGTGTGTGTGTGTGTGCGTGCACGCACTTTGTGTCATTTACACATTTCTACCACAACACACACACACACACATGTTTTCCATTTTGGATTTAATTTCCATCCTCCTGGACTTTTTTTCTTTCGTCTGCTTAAACGTCCAGCAAGCCGTCCGTGAAAGCCCTGTGCTGTTAACATGATAGGTTGCCTGCTGCTAGCCTGTTTAATGCACAGTCATAAATTAACAGCTAACTCAAGACAGCCCCTGACAACTTCAAACTGCACAAAGTGAAGGCCAAAACACGGATGTAAGCCTGGACCGATATACAGCTCTATAGCCCTAAACTGTTTGCAGCAGGCTGGTCTTTATTTAGTAAACAATAGACGCTTGTGAAAGAGTGTAGCAGTGATGAAAGTGGTTGTTTTGGGTGTATTATTAGCGAGTATTGGCACTTCTATTAAACTTAAACCCAAGTCGAGTATGGGCTTCTCTTGATTGACGTTCCCTTGGACTACATTGTGAAAGATGGGTCTGTGATACAGGTCGCCATGGTAGTATATCAGCTATGGGGTCAAGAGGACAATGATATCCCAGGACTAACACCGTGAGGTGTGAAAGTCACCTCGATAAAAAAATAAAACTCAACAATAACGTGGATTCACGCTCTACAATGGCTTTTGTGTTCCTATGGATATTTTATTGTGTGGCCTATTGTAAAAGAGCTGAGGCACACTGAACCATCTGCGTTCAGAGAGCAATCACAGTCAAACGTGTTTTACTTTTGTTACTGTGAGAAGTTAGCACTGCATTTCATCTTATATATTCTATTAACTTTCTGTTGTCGGAGTGAGAATATGAGCATTATTACCTCTGTTAATCACAGTTCAAACTTACATTGAAATGGTGGTACACAAAGCCATTCTTCACGGCAATAAATAAAAGATCCCTTGTGTTTAACGTATTGATATCATAAGTCTATATCTTTACACGCACGAGGCGCACAAGTATTATTTGGCATCGGTGAACACAATTTCCTACTGTTTTTAAGGCCTTGTATCACCTGATAAGCCTTCTCTTCACACATCTCCCAGCCTATGGAGGCAAAGGCAGACTGCCAGGTGGGTTGCAGGTATTCAAATGATGCCCTTGGTTGTCTATTACAAAACCAGGCAGTATAGACAAAACAGCATTGTGGGACAGCTCAGCCACAATGCTGCACACAAATCATCTGCTGTTGGCACACACACACACACACACACCATCTCATGACCATGAATATACTCTTAACACGGCCGCCTCTTCACAGACACACACACACACACTCACACACACGGTAACCAAATGTGCATATAAACACACATTCAAATGAGTGCACATGTTGAAACACACACACACGATCAAACACAAACACTGTTCCTGTGGTAAGTGGAAAGAGATTGGGATCACTCCATTTGTCCTCCCACACAAAGCTGCTTGTTCAGCCATTATCTGAGAGAGGCTCTTCTCAGCTCTACAGCCGGGCTGACCTGATCGCTGTTAAAATAGCCACTTCTCCTTTGTGTTCATCCTCCTCTCTC
>JAODLL010005745.1:0-10369 GCA_026546735.1 Forbesichthys agassizii
GATATTTTATACTGTATTTTGAAATACGTATATCGTAATACGTAAGAATCAACATCTTATAATAATACATAGTTTTGCAAACAATTATTGTAAAGACATCTGAAAAAATTGTTAGTTGCAGGTATATTTGCAGTCAATATACAGTTATCATTTACAATGTAATATTAATCTTATGTAAGAACATATATTTATATATGTTTTTTAATATATTAGCCTGATCAGTGACAGTCATCTTAATTTTTTCGTGCCAGTTTGTTCGCCGGGATACTATGGGCACCGATGCAGTCAGGCGTGTCCGCAGTGCGTCCATAGCAACGGGCCGTGTCACCACGTGTCTGGCCAATGTGATTGTCTGCCAGGGTTCAAGGGGACGCTCTGCAATGAGGGTGCGTTCAATATCTTATACAAGTTGTTGTTAGACACAAATGCTACACTTATGGAGCATGCTGAGTGCAGTGTTAAAGGTAATCTGTGCAATATTTTAACTATTCATTTTAATTTTAAAAATATTTTAAAATGTTAATATAGCAGCAAACAACTATTTTCTATGTAAAGATTCAGTGGAGTAATGTAATTTATGATAATCTATCTTCTTTGTTGACATAATAATAATACATTTTATTTCAGGACGCCTTTCAAAACACTCAAGGACAGTAGCCGGAGGGCTGTGTGTGCGCATGTCAGTGGTCGTGTGTGTAGTGTGACATCTAGTGGCAGAAAGTCATATAGACACCCTTTAATCTACACCTATCCATGAGTGAACTGCAAATATGTATTTTCTCTAGTCTGTCCCGGTGGCAAATATGGTAAGAACTGTGCGTGGAGCTGCAGCTGCACCAACAATGGCACCTGTAACCCCATCGACGGTTCTTGTCAGTGCTACCCCGGCTGGATTGGCAGCGATTGCTCTCAGCGTGAGTAACATATTTATGACTTAAATATAATGAATGGCACCATCTAGTGGTAGCTAAAAAGAACTACATACTTGGGTTGCAGCACTTGTTGCTGTTCTGAGATATTGTTGCCAAGTAAACATAATATAATAATGTACAATAAATATTTTGTTGGATACATATTCAATTTGGTTTGTTGCTTAATTTTACTTTTTTAATTATTTGAAAGGTAGTCACATGGGCTTCCTTTGGTTAATTGTATTTCCGGGACTATTTTCACAACATAATAGTATTTAACACAGTCCACACATGGACTGTGTTAAAGGTACAGTCAGCTATTGTAAGCTAAATGTTAGCTAATACAGTTTTTGTCAAATTCAACAAATATCGCCTCACATTTAGCTATTTTATCGTTCTCAGTGCATGTTGAAAAAATAATCTAATAATTCCACACAGCCCTGGCTCCGTAAATAGGAACATAGAACAAAGTGGCAGACACCGCTCACATCAACAAAGCCGTAGCACTGCGCTTTGCTTCACAATGCATTTCTCTGTGTGAGGCGGCACTGCGGAGGACCGATACTGTTTTAATTTGAGCTCGAAGTTACCTTTAATGCCGGATGCTAACACACCAGGTCTTGCATTGCAGCTTGTCCTCCTAGTCAGTGGGGTCCAAACTGTATCCATACATGCAACTGCCACAACGGGGCCTACTGCAGCGCCTACGATGGGGAATGCAAGTGTACTGCGGGCTGGACAGGCCTGTACTGCACGCAACGTGAGTCACACTAGCGTAAACAGTGCTTAGCTAAGCTCATTGAATTTAAACAGACAAGGCATATATCTGTAATATGATTTCTTAGCTATCATCATGTCCATATATGGTATTTTATTAATATATGTTGTTGTTCTGTCACAGGCTGCCCATTGGGTTTCCATGGCAAAGACTGCTCTCAAGCCTGTCTGTGCAGGAATGGGGCCGACTGTGACCACATCACCGGACAGTGTACCTGTCGCACTGGTTTTATGGGACGCCAGTGTGAGCAAAGTCAGTACCACAGCGTCTCTCAGGGCAGCACACTGTATGTTTGACACGTTGGCTAGGCTGGAGCTAGCTAGCGGTGCAGCACGCTGTATGTTTGACACGTTGGCTAGGCTGGAGCTAGCTAGCGGTGCAGCACGCTGTATTTGACACGTTGGCTAGGCTGGAGCTAGCTAGAGGTGCAGCACGCTGTATGTTTGACATGTTTGCTAGGCTGAAACTAGCTAGCGGTGCAGCACGCTGTATGTTTGACACGTTGGCTAGGCTGGAGCTAGCTAGCGGTGCAGCACGCTGTATTTGACACGTTGGCTAGGCTGGAGCTAGCTAGAGGTGCAGCACGCTGTATGTTTGACATGTTTGCTAGGCTGAAACTAGCTAGCGGTGCAGCACGCTGTATGTTTGACACGTTGGCTAGGCTGGAGCTAGCTAGCGGTGCAGCACGCTGTATGTTTGACATGTTGGCTAGACTGGAGCTAGCTAGCGGTGCAGCACGCTGTATGTTTGACATGTTGGCTAGGCTGGAGCTAGCTAGAGGTGCAGCACGCTATATTTGACACGTTGGCTAGGCGGGAGCTAGCTAGCGCCTAGTTATTTGTTCTCCTGATAGATGAGAAAAGATAAATAAGAAATAATAATAATAATAAATGACTTGACGCGAGTGTAAAAGATAGGACAAGACTATGTGTTATTCCACATTGCATGTCTTGTTAATTACTTACAATAACATAATTATATTAATTTACATAATTACATTTACTTATGTGTTCTTTTTGTTACACGTAGCCGCTTTGAATTTACATTTAAAACTAAAATAATAAAGAAATGTATGTCCTCATACTTCCCCCACCTCCCAGAATGCCCCGCTGGTACCTACGGCTATGGCTGTCGCCAGATGTGCGACTGCCTCAACAACTCCACCTGCGACCACATTACCGGGACATGCTACTGCAGCCCTGGCTGGAAGGGTGCCAGATGTGATCAAGGTGAGACCTAACATCACGTCAAGACTCAATAGTGTACCAAGATGCTGCACACTTCTGCAGACAGCTGTAGGCTATACTGTATCCTAGGAGCATTTTCTCTATCTTGAAAATAGTTAGTACTGTAGCATCTTGAAAGATACTAACTAAATCCTAGTCTTGAGTATAAAGTAGGCAATAAAAACAATCCAGAACATTTGTTCTGCGCCTGACTGCAACGTTGACTGATAACACAGCGCATACTGTTATATTGTACATGCAGTAAGTAAACAGTATGTCCAGAACTTAGGATATGTATTCAGTATAATGAGTTGGCAGTTTAAAACATTGTAATTTTCAGTCTCCACTTTATCAGTTACACCTGCCCATCTGCTCGTTAATTGGGCAGCAACTTATCGCACGCTGACATGGTTACAAGTTTCAGTGGGTGTCGGAGAGAGGGAAGGCATCTAATTTAGGTGACTTTGGATAATTGGTGGTTGCCAGACAACACCAACTATTATTTCTCACTTATTTCTCTCCCACGACCGTCTCTAGAAGAGCACACCATGCGATACAGCAGCAGAGGTCACGTATAAAATGTTCTACTTCCTCACCGAGCGTTCTGTGTGCTTCCACTTCTTTATAGCTGGCGTGGTTGTTGTGGGCAACCTGAACAGCCTGACTAGCACACCCATGCCCGTGGACATGCACCCGATCGGTGCCATCGTCGGCATCATCGTCCTGGTGCTCTTGCTCGTCTTCCTGCTGCTGCTCTTCATCGTACATAGAAATATGCAGAAGGTCAAGGAACCCGCCATGCCAGCTGTTACCTACACACCCGCCATGCGGGCACCTGCTGATTACATCACCGCTGGTAAGATGGAGTGCAATACACTCAGCACTCAGCGGGAGGGGCATGAATTTTGGATTTTCAAACATAGAACAATAATGTTGTTGTAATGCCGATTTCAACCACAAGGGGTGCGCCAGATGCATAGATGAGATTAACTGCAGCCATGAACGTTCAGTATGTCCAATACCACTTCAGCTTCAGTGCATGGAAATGAAGTGTTTGTTTTGAGGAAGCTACTTCTAATTGTTTCTGATGTGTCATTTTCAGAAGCCCGGCCGCCAACATGTGCGCCTCATCCCAGCAGCTACTTCTCGAACCCCAGCTACCACACCCTGACCCAGTGCACCAGCCCCCAACATGCCAACAGCCTGCCTTATGTACAGGTTACTTAAGTAATTGTTGTGCCGTGATTTAATGAAAAGTAAAAACCAACCCTAACTAAGTAAATAAAATCCCTTTACGTTAAAGAATATCCAGCATCCACTGTCAGTTGTCATTATCATGTCTTATTCGTGATCTAATATTGCTATTGACAGACTTCCATATTCAATGCAATATTTTTACTACTTCCTATTTCTTGTCATGATGTAGGCCAACAACAACAACCAGATGTCTGTAAACCTGAAAAACATAGAGCAGAGAAATAGGTCTGCTATCACAGACCACACCGGTACTCTGCCTGCAGACTGGAAACACGGAGGCTGCTTCAACGACCTCGGTAAGAAACATTCACATTCATTTGTTTCTTATTCACACGCTCTTTCTCGTATAGTAGGGGTGCACAATATACTCAGTATCGTTATCGCAATATCACATTGCGCAATATCCTATCAAAAATGTTGCAGGAAGTGCAATATTCAGTATATTTAGTGGAGAGGTGCATCTATTGACTGTTTGGCTTAGTTGTGTTTGATTCAGACAGAAATGTAAGATGTGTGACTTAGGAAGCTAATGACGTAATAGTGATCGAAGAGTAAACATTAGTGGCCAAAAATAATGCCTCATCGGTATCTTGGAATAACTGTTGTTGCACGAGTCCAATATGACTGTCAGTTGTTGTTTTGATAGGTTATGAATATATTCTTATGCACTTTCCCATAACCTTTGTGTTTCAACTTATCTTTAAAAATATTGAAATTAATATCAATTGCAATTTTCATGATCACATTTTCATATTTTATCAATATCGTACACCCCTATTGTACATGTCTGCATATGTTCCAGCACTATATGACTCTGTCATTGCTTATTGTACCAGGAGCTTATGGAGTTGACAGGAGGTACATGGGGAAATCCTTACGAGGTTTGTCGCATGGGCTTTTACATTGTTACGCCTTAATGCGTGTTACAGCCACACTGTACTAGCACGCATTGCATGCGCTGCCGCCCTGCCAGTGTCCCATATTGCATGCAGATCTAAGGGAATTCTGAACACAAAGCCAACATCTTAGATCAGATGACTGTCTGAGCACAATGCAGCATTTGTGCATACAACACTGGACCTGGTGTTATCAATGCGCTAGTGGTATTTCCAATAGACCTAGCCTCTATTTTATGTACGTTTGTATGTTTGTTTATTTTTTTGTACATGCTTGCTGCAAAACGAGTTGCCTCCTTGGTGAGACAATAAAGATAACAGTTTCTCTTAGTCTATGTTGGCGTTCATCTAATTATCACCGTTTCTGGCGTGGTTTAGATCTGGTGAAGGGCGCGCCCTATCACGTCAGCTCCAGCTCGCTCAACAGTTCCGAGAACCCGTACGCCACCATCAAGGACCCTCCGCTGCTGATGCCCAAGAACACAGAGTGTGGCTACGTGGAGATGAAGTCGCCCGCGCGGCGGGATTCGGCCTACGCTGAGATCAGCAACCCGGGCCTGACCAGTAGGAACGTCTATGAAGTTGGTGAGAAGATTAAGAGAGTAATTTCTGTCCGTCGCTGTGGATAGCGCCGTAATGATGTTACCATGACAAACAGTCCACCGTCTTATTTTCTATGAATTCCTATCGAATTATTTAGTGCAAACGTTTAATTTTCTGATAATGGCAGTTGAAAATCTAATGCTGGCTAACTGGGTTCCGTGTGTTTCCAGAGCCTACTGTTAGTCCCACCTCCGGAAACACCAGCAGCCAGGCTTTATTTGGCCAGGACCCATATGATCTACCCAAAAACAGCCACATCCCCAGTCATTATGACCTCCTGCCCACGAGAGACAGCCCCACGTCTGAACACAAGGAGCTGGACAGTGAATAAGGGTGGATGTAAGACACCGTGCCTCGGCCTGCTTCCGTGCCACCAATGGATGGTCTAAATGGGCAGGCACACGCTGATATTGTTTTTTGTTCTTCTTTCCTAATGGCGACTGTAGTTGTATGTGTGATATGTGAAAAGTGATTGGTGTATATATTAAGGTACAGCTGTTAATTACAGTGATTTTAAGGTGCTATAACGCCTTCACAAGTCATTACACACTCCCTGGAGTCATACAATTGGCTCAGCTCATGTAACTGACAAACTATTAAAAACAAGTCTATTTTTATAGTAGGCCTAGCTAGTGTACAGAAATAATGCAACATACATAACTAAAAGAAAACAGCTAATTGAATGGATTTTGAACACATTTATCAACAATTCTTGTTGACATGTTTTACTATGTTGACACACAATAGTCTAATCAAATTTAGTCTATTTACTGAGTGTCTTTATTTACCAAAGTGCCACTTATACACTTTATAATGTGTCTAGGGCAAAGCTCTTATGCATTCTTTAACCTGTTTTGTGCACATGGAGGAACATCGACATATTATTTTCATAATGCAGATTTTTACAACATTTAACATACTGATAAGATTCATGAAAAATTATAGTATTTGAACTATTAAGTTTAAGTCCGATAAAGTAAATCCAGCTAAAAACAGCATACGATATTGTGCTCTTGGTTGCTAAAATGCAATACATTTAGTATCTTTAGGTTTGTCTCATCACATTTCAAAACAATTTTGTTGGTGTACAAATTATCTATATTTATCATCAGATTCCATACTGGGGCTCATGTAATTATGAGGATCATATAAACAGCTGTAGGTAATATCTTCCTCTCTATTGTAATTCTAACAATCTTTCTTCAGCATTGGTTACTCCACCTTTAATGTGTGTCTATTCAGGATTATGCAACAACATTAGATAACTGTAATAAAAAAAAGCTGTATCCACAATTTAAATGTAATTGCACCTGAACATGTTTTTTTGATATGTAAACAAAGTCATAGGATTGATACACAATGAGTCAAAATTCCAGTTTCTATAAAAAATCTGCATTTTCTAGGTTGAAAACAGAACTACACGTCATATCCGTTAAAAATCACCTCAAGACATGGCTGGTTTTCAGCTGTACGCTTGGTACGCTCATACGTCATCAAATTCAAATGTTAACGTTAATAGGGGTCTCAAACATTTAGTCATTATGATAATCAAAATGTCACACCTGCACTTTGCTCATTGGTATGAAACAAACATGAATGGTCACAAAAGGGCACAGTCACAAGATCCATGGATATTAGTACAATTATTTACGTAAAAAGACGTTTTTTTTGACAGGATATGAATGGTGATGTGTGAACGTTTTTCTATGACTATTTACTAATAAACAAAAACACAAACATATTCTAATAATGTATATAATACAGCATGTTAAAGAATTCCCACTGAGCATTAGCACATTTGCCAATGTTTATTGCTATGCAATTTGTAGGGCTTAATATGTGGAATATGAAATGCTTAAGCTGGACTTTGGCATTGTGGAAGGCTCAATAAAGGAAGCACAAGAGGGTTTTAAGAGAAACTCCTATTCAGACTTATCAAAAATGTTTAGCTCTAGAATTATGTTAAACTGTCTCCATTGGCTAACTCTGAATAGCCTAAACTGCAGTCTAAAGCTATTCTAAGACAGAAACAAAGTTAGTAAAATAATGTATAGGATTCCAACTATTGTTCTAACAACTCCAAAGTAGGAAGTGGATGGCACCACTGATGTATAAAAAGGTAAACATCGAGGTGAGAACCAGAGGGGCAAATGACTTTTCTCCAACTTTACAGGAGGGCCAAAACTACATTTGAATAGTCACATGCAGCTTTTTGGCACCAATGTTTCATTCCATTTAGAATAAAAGCATCTGATGACAATAAGAACAAAGCATTACATACAGTTTAAAATAAATAATAAATATGTGATACAATAAAAATCCTTACCTCAGGCTTTCCATATATACATTTCTCAATGCCAAAAAGTTATAAGTGCAGTTATGCCCTTTTGGAACTAGCTATAGCTTAGTATGTACAATGTTTAAGTTTTTTGGTTTTTAATGAATAACTCCAAATGAAATCAAGTGAATAAAGAATTCACTTGTGCCCTTTTGGCAGAAGAAAGAGCTTGTCAAGATTTTTAATTTAATATACATATATCGTTTTCACACAAAGTTTAATTTACGCTTATCTGGCTCTCACCCCTCAACAATATTTAAAACTTTATTACAGGAACTTTTTATTTGTATTTACTACCTTGAGTTTTGTTTGCGAGCATCGTTTTATAGACACACCATTTCTTAACAATTGTGAAATCAACAGCTGTAGCTTACCTTTTTAGATGCAAAAATATGTTTCCTTTTGCATAAATATTTATATTTTGTTATAAAATAAGAGCAATGCGTAATCAAATTACCATTAAAAGAGATGACCATTTTTACAGTATAAACAGACCCTAGAGTGTGTGTGTGAGAGAGAGAGATAGATGGACACAGACAAAATATCTCTTCATTATGATTGATGTTTCATTCCAGACCAGTGATTGCAGACTGCAAATGTGTTTTTCTACTGTAAAGATTACAATAATTCAGCCACCGTCACATTTAGTATATATCATGGCTGTTTTTACTATGTTTTACATTATCTTAGGCTACTGTTTGTGCGAAAGATCATGAATAAATGTTGACAGTGATGTATTGTTTCATTATTCCTTTATTAATAAGTCAAATGTATACATGTGATGCTGTTTAGCACTAGATAATTATGTTGAGAGATTCATGTGCGCATGTTGTGTTACAGCATGGATAACATTATGATTAGGCCTACTGTTTCAGTAAATTATGTTATGATTTATGTCATAAACAGTCAAATATTATAGCGTAGCCTAAACTATAGGCTAGCAGACTCCAGTAAAAGGCTACACATGTAAAATCATAAAGGTGATCAACATTGACTTAATAAATATACAGTGCATCCAGAAGGTATTCACAACGCTTCACTGTTTTAACATTCTGTTATGTAATAACATAATAATAATAATAATAATAATAATAATAATAATAATAATAATTTGTATTCACAGCCTTTGGTCAATACTTTGTTGAAGCACCTTTGGCAGCAATTACAGCCTCAAGTCTTATATATACATATAAATATGATGCTATAAACTTGGCACACCTACTTGTGGGCAGTCTCTCCCATTCTTCTTTGCAGGACCTCTCAAGCTCCATCAGGTTGGATGGGGAGCGTCTGTGCACAGCTATTTTTAGCTCTCTCCAGAGATGGCCAATGGGGTTTAAGTCTGGGCTCTGGCTGGGCCACTCAAGGACATTCACAGAGTTGTCCCGAACCCACTCCTTTGGTATCTTGGCTGTGTGCTTGGGGTCGTTGTCCTGTTGGAAGATGAGATGTCCTGAGGACTGAGAGTCCTTCAGGTGCCGTTTGGCAAACTCCAGGCGGGCTGTCATGTGCCTTTTACTGAGGAGTGGCTTCCATCTGGCCACTTGGAAGGTTCTCCTCTCTCCATGGAGCAACCCTGCAGCTCTGTCAGAGTGACCATAGGGTTCTTGGTCACCTCTCTGACTAAAGCCCTTCTCCCCCGATCACTCAGTTTGGCCGGGCGGCCAGCTCTAGGGAGAGTCCTGGTGGTTCAAAACTTCTTCCATTTACGGATGATGGAGGCCACTGTGCTCATTGGGACCGTCAATGCTGCAGAAATCTTTCTGCTCCTCAGATTTGTGCCTGGTTACATTCCTGTCAGAAGTCTACAGTCAATTCCTTGGACTTCATGGCTTGGTTTGTGCTCTGACATGCACTGTCAACTGTGGTACCTTATAGACAGGTGTGTACCTTTCCCAGTCATGTCAAATCAACTGAATTTGCTACAAGTGGACTCTAATCAAGTTGTAGCAACATCTCAAGGATGATCAGTGGAAACAGGGTGTGCCTGAGCTCTATTTTTAGTGTCATGGCTGTGAATACCTATGTAGACCACATGGAATTTTTTAAATTTTTAATACATCTGCAAAATTTTCAAACAAACTTTTATCACTTTGTTATGGGATATTGTGTGTAGAATATTGAGGAAAAAATATTTGAATCCATTTTGGAATAAGGCTGTAACATAACGAAATGTGGAAAAAGGATGCACTGTATTTAGGTATGTTGACGTTTGACACACGCAAAATAAATACGCTAAACTAATAATGTGAAGACTAATTGTAAATAAACGCATGTCATAATTGTTATCCCATGGTCCTGGGTCAAGTAGGTTATTTGTGAGTCACATAAAATAAATAAATAAATAAATAAATAAATAC
>JAODLL010005746.1:0-10369 GCA_026546735.1 Forbesichthys agassizii
ATAAACAATCTACATGCTTGGGTTCAGCCAATGCTATAAATTAGCCTAAATTTACATTTATACTGTGAAATTGTACATACAAATTTAATTTGCAATTATCGGGGAAACAATTAGTATAGGTTTATTAGCCTACATTCAGTAATTGGTGATATTATATTATATTATATTATATTATATTATATTATATTATGTTATATTATGTAGAACTCAAACAGAATAATATATTGTCTTACTACAAATTAAAGATTCCCATCCCATTGATGATTTACATAATCAATAGAAACCGCTGCCCAATACTGTCTATAAAAAAAATAAAAAATAAATATTTCCACCAAGCTCTTTGTTGTTGTTCGCAGCTAAGTGCAGCGCTGGATCCACAGACTCAACTGCGCGGTCGCATTCCGCCCCAACTTCCCTTCCCCCGCGGCCTAGTTTGAGATGAGTGGAAGATGTCGGTTTCGGGGCTAAAGGCCGAATTGAAGTTTTTGGAGTCAATTTTTGATACAAATCACGAACGATTTAGAATAATAGACTGGAAGCCTGATGAGCTAAGTTGTCAATTCAATGTAACGGGAGAAAAGCTGCTGATAATTCATTGCAACATCACGGTAAGAACAGGCAAGCTACGCACGTAAGCTAACGTTCGTCACAGACTGAAGGCAAATATTCATGTAATGGTTCTTGTGTACAAATACCACCTACAAACTATTATGTTATACTCGCTGCCCAATGTCAACCGTTTACAAGCAGCTTTTGTTAAATAAAACCCAGTACGACACAGATCTACAGTTCGCTGCTGTATAGTTTACCGTACAGTAAACATCCGATTATTATCAGCCAACGCAATTTTATTGAAGCAGTGTTAGCTGGTAGCTCGGCTACCAAAAGTGATGCTAGCTAGCATGTTTGAACTGCGTTGCCATTGCAGTGCCTCTTTACAGTACAGTAATAGTGCACACAGTCAACTTTCTGTCGAAAAACTGGTTTAACAAAGCCTTTCTGAATTATATCCATGTTTTAATAAACGTGTAAAAAGCAATGCGCTTGTGTCCGTTTGAATATGTTAACGTAGTTTGTCTGAATAGCACGTTTACAACATAGAACATGTTTTGTTCAGTTAGACAGACTACTGGTACATTATAATATTTATACAAGTGATGTTACGGTACCATCTCGTAGTTATGTGAGCGGCCAGCAAGCCTGTAAGCCATTGCTTGCTTGATGTCATGACATATTTCCATTTTTATATAACGCATTTGGATGTGTGTTTTCAGAATTCTTATAGAAATAGTCGATAGCAGGCTAGCACTAACAAAAATAATATGTAGCATTACTTAAGTGGAAAGTCCCTTCTTGCTAACTGTGAATACGTTTAAAATACCATATACATTATTAAGTCTTCTGAAATGATTTGATATTATTCCTAATGTAGTTACACTATGGGTAGATACAAAGATTTATGGAACATTGTACTAATTATGTTAGGGCCAAAACGTAGTCTAATTAACATTTAGGTACATGTATGCTAATTTAGGCTATAGCCTAACTATCAGTCTCTTGTAATGACTTAACAAGTCATGAGTTGGCACACCATATCATTGCTATAGTGCAGTTGTAAACACATGGTTTCATTTTCAGTTTTGTAAAATTTAGTTCAAGAGGTCCAACACATTATTTTTACCATCCCCATTGACAAACTAATTAGCAAACATAATTTGACTCTGGATATGTTTGGTATCTTAATGCAGCTTTAAGGTAATGCTGTTCTTGGATGTGGTCCACATCTTTTGTAATGCCTATGATAATTTAGTTTCAGAGAAAAATGTTACACACAATTCAACATGGCATGAGATGACTTTCCACAGTTTTACTCAGTCTGGTTCAGCTCAACACTTGCTTTCATCTCAATTTACTTGTTTAACTTGAGCATTTGATTCTAAGTAGTGTATTAGGATGCAAGGACTGCAAACGGTCCCCAGTGGAGCGTGTTCATTTTCCTATTCGTGTATGGATTGGGGTCTGGTTATACCAGGCTGTATTTTTCCTGCTGGTCTTTGCTAAATATCCTCCATTTCACACATTGTAAATTCTGCAGGAATCCTACCCCTTAACATCGCCAATATGGTTTGTTGACTCTGATGATCCTAGTCTGGCTGAGGTGTTGGAGCGCTTGGATGATGTTAGAAAAGGCAGTACACTGGTAAATTGTACTTACTTGTTAACATTACTTTGTCACCCATTAACGCGCAACTATATAAATGGTTGCTGTGTTAGTTACTTAATAAAAATGTCCTTTTATAGCTTCTTCAGCAGTTGAAGCGGCTCATTTGTGATTTATGTCGGCTTTACAACCTGCCTCAACACCCAGATGTAGAAATGCTTGACCAGCCTCTTCCTGCTGGACCAATAAACCAGGAGCGAAAGGTTGGCATTGGGACATCTGTAAGATTCCACATGCTTATGTTTGGAAATCTGCCACTCTGTCTCACACTTATCTTTCACACACCACAGCATGGGCTGGCAGATGAGGTGACGTCTGAGGAGGAAGAGGAAGATGAAATGGGAGAGGTTATTTTATTTATTCCTTACTGTTAAATGGATCTGTCATATCTCTATCTTGTTTTTACTATAATCTAATGTGTGACTGCACAGCAGGATATTGAAGACTTGTACCATTATGACATGAAAGAAGAGGAGCCAGCAGAGGGGAAAAAATCAGAAGATGATGGCATAGAAAAGGAAAACCTGGCCATCTTGGAGAAGATCCGTAAAAACCAGAGGCAGGATCACTTGAATGTAAGTGCTCATTCGGTAGGTGCAATTTCTTTTTGCTTACTCCACAGTACTATAATGGCATAACTTCTATTGTTGTTACAGGCATATTACTTTTTACTGTGTGGTGCATTTTGCAGGGTGCAGTGTCTGGCTCTGTGCAAGCCTCAGACCGCCTAATGAAGGAACTCAGGGAGATTTACAGATCACAGAGTTACAAGACAGGTGACAGTCTCTTATTTATTCATGTATTCATATATAGCTGTGAAAAAATGACGAGACCACTGCAGTGTTTTCTCAGATTTTTACTATTTATGCATTTTTATTTTCTAATTACATGTAATATATGTATTTTTAGATTAATATTTATGTTATGTTTTACATTTGCAGTATGTTTATACTATTACATTAAACAATGTACAGTGGTCTCTTAATTCTTTCTGTGGCTGTATATACAGTGTATATATAAATACCATTGAAGGCAATTGATAAGCTAAAATAAAGTCCTGAGTTTGTTTTACTTATTTACAGGTATTTATTCAGTGGAACTAGTCAATGACAGTCTTTATGAATGGCATGTGAAAATAAGGACGTAAGTTATTATACTTCTTTATTTTATTTATGTTTGCACATGTTTGTGTTGATACTGTTTAAAGGTTAACGTGCCTTTGTATGTGTTGTCATAGGGTAGACCCAGACAGTCCCTTGCATAGCGACTTACAGGTCCTAAAAGAAAAGGAAGGGGTGGACTATATTCTGCTAAATGTCTCGTATAAAGTGAGTAAATTCAATCAAAGGCATTCTTCACCAACATACATTTTAGTGAGCATATTTTTGCAATGCATAACTACTTCTTTTCTTTGATAGGATAATTTCCCCTTTGATCCACCATTTGTACGTGTGATTTCACCTGTTCTTTCTGGCGGGTGAGTTTATTTTGATGTCCAGCTCAGCTCTAAAGGAAGCATTCCGAATTGCTGTCTTGCATTTTGAATAGTTTCAATATTCAAATATGAACTAACTACATGATATCCCCAATAAGTTATGTTCTAGGGGGAGGGGCCTTGTGCATGGAACTTCTAACAAAACAGGTATGGCAATATTATATTTGATACTGCTTCTATGGCAGTTTTTGTTCAGAGCAAATATGAAATATTGTGTATTTCTGTATTGTTTATTTAGGGATGGAGCAGTGCCTATTCCATAGAATCTGTTATCATGCAAATAAATGCCACCCTTGTCAAAGGAAAAGCCAGGGTGCAGTTTGGAGCCAATAAGGTATTAAGTGCATTTTGTAGCTCATGCTGACTTTTAACTCTAGACCACAAACCCACGGGCTGGTTAGAAAGACATTGCTTTCCTGAAAACATTGGCAAAGCCACACTGTTTAACCTATCAAGAAAATGTAAAAACTGAAATGTTTGTTGCTTTCAAATTATGAAATATCCTTGAATTAACCATGATAGCCACTTGCATCTGTTGAAAAACAAACGCAAAACTAATGTTATAATTGTGTATGTATAAATTAAGAAAATTGTAAAAAAAAAAAAAAAATTGCTAAATCTAACCAGATATTGAAATGTATCTGACACCAATGGTCAAGTGACAACAAGAAACCGCGGATTTTAGCACAGCAGTAGAGGAGTAGACTGTAAATTGTAGAGCTTGTAAACCTATTCATATTTCAATATGTAGTGTTCCCCCTTTTATTCCCAATATTGGTTAAACTTGTGCGCACTTAAAACACATTGTAATTGTTTTTTTGTTTTTTTTAATGTGGAAAATTATTTATCATCGAAATTCATCTTGCATTTATTCTTATTTTAATTAGTACCGTTATGTCATTTGATTCATGAAATAACTGTTATACTGCAGATATATTTTTTAGCACATACATCTAACCACACTTGTGCTGTTTACATAGAGGTGCAGGACTTGTAGATGGTGTGATATAAATGATCTCAGTGAGTAATAATGTGACAAAACACCCACAATTGTCTCGGGGTCCAGAGGGTTAAGTTAGATATCAAGCAAATCTCTCTTCATCCAGGGATTTTACATTAACACTTTCATGCGAATGCATGCTCCTTTTCAAAACCAATTCATCTAATGGCAAATCACTGTTTCTCAGAACCAGTACAATCTTGCCAGAGCACAACAGTCATACAAGTCCCTTGTGCAGATTCATGAAAAGAACGGTAAGCAAATTTTTATGGATATCTGTAGCTAATCAGATATACTGTTACAAAGGTGTTGCATAGGGTTTCTCTTCTTGTTGTTTCAGGCTGGTACACACCTCCAAAAGAGGATGGATAAGGAGCTACAACCACTATGCACTGAGAATACATGTCATTAGGTCAAAACATCTTGATATATATATATATATATATATATATATATATATATATATATATATAACATACACACACACCCTCCCCCTTTGGCCTATTTGGAATATATCCTCTTTGTTGTGAAAACCAACTGGCAAATTCGTCTCTTGTTGGCTCGATAAAAGTATTTCTTTACCACGCTGTGGGCAAGACTTTAGTCCAATATCACTTGGCTTTCCCCCCAGTGGGTTGCTGATGGACATTTAGTGTGGGTGGATCAGTAGTCAGCATTATTATTATTATGCACTTTTTTTTTTTTTTTGCTCATTTGTTATTTTCCAAATCTCCACTAACTTCAAACACAAAGGGGGATGCTTTTTTTTTTTTTTCTCTTCCCCCTTTTCCCCTCCTTTAGCTGCTTTGACAAAATGGGAATGGCAAGCGATGAATCTCATGAATGGGAACCAGCCTGAGGCCAGAAAACCAACTTCCCTGAAGAGACTGTATTTAGTGCAAACTCTAAACTTTTATGGCCGTAGCATGGGATTGTAATGGAATGTTCTGGTCAGATTGGAAAGAAGATGGATAACTGAAGCTCTTGGAATTGTCATGTCATCACATCATTGTAATTGACAATGTTCTTGTTTTTATCTTGTTGAAAAATGTACAGGTACACAATTAAGATATTGCTTAAAGTAAAAGAAATTGGCTTAAAATATATTTATGATTTGCACATTCACAGTAATTTGAAGAAAAATATGTATGTGTCCAAACTGAGAGATCCTTCCACTCAGTATCTCCTAGCTCCTATTTTAGCCAACCTAAAGATAAACATTGCAACAACCCCACAGTACAGTAGTATGCAATAACATTTGATTTAAATCTGACTTAACTGAGATCAACAGAGTATGAATTAAACAAATATACATTTGAAAAGCAATACCAATGGGCATATTATCACATTTAACTTCTAGTATAGCATGACAGCAGAACTTCAACAAAAGGAAAAATGATTATGGCACCCAACAGGCTTACACACCTCTGGTTGCCTTTTACAATGAACACGTGAGAATCTAAATTGAGCTTAGGCTCTTTCTATTGATTAAATATTTGCTCATAAATGTAGGTCCTGCGTGATCACAGTAAATAACACTGCGTGTGCATGGATCTGTCCATGCCCACTGCACTGTTCGGTTTTATGAACATATGTTGAAACATAACTGACCAAGGTTACTGTTGAACATAACCCCTACGAAAATGGGCTTGCTAATGAGACGAACACGTGCTTGATGTGTGACGTTCACCCCACCAAAACTACCAATTTGTATCCTCCATTTAAAATGTTAGCTTTTAGTTAAATCACATGCTTCTGCTTTGTTCCATATGGATTTTCTCGCATATTCTAGCTAGTGGAGCCTCAATCTGATTAAGGATCATTCTAAAGTAATATATTGCATGGCCAGCCTTAAGGATAACATTCCTGTATTGTTACGTCACCCTTAGAACCCTGAAGCGTCACCCTAGATTGTGTTGTAAACCCAGACAATTGAGTGTCCCTTTAACCGTGGCCACAAAATATTGTACATCAGTGCTATTTACCTGTTAACAGGGCAAACACTGTATCAGTCAGTCCATGTGCATGGAACCTTTTGCAGTTTATTTCTTTAACACTGTCTGCAAAAGTAGTATTAAATGACAACTCAGGTAAACAAACAATGCTTAGGAGAGCGGTATGTACTTGAAAATGTGTAATTTCAAAACATTTTGGAGGATTCAGTGCCGTGTACTTTTTTTTTTTTCTCTCCTATTAAACTGAGCTGATTATTGTCATATCTGTAATGAGCTTTGAAATGTGATGGATTACATCTTGCCAACACTAGTGTAAGGACCGGCATTTACAGCGCAAACCTGAAAGATTGAACTTTCACATTATTGTATTAGCACGATCTCTACCCATGCTATGCCATGGCTTACCAGATGGATTAGTTTGTCCCTATCTTCAAAAAAACTGGGGTATGTTCATTTAACTTAGTTAAGGGTGGCTTTAAATTAAAATCACATTTTGAATATGTTTGCACAAATGGTAAGAATGTGCCTGTAACATTTGTTCCAAACTAAATATTTTCAATTCAGAAAATATGTTTACTTTTACAGCCAGATGTTACATGTCAAAATGTGTAGGGGCAAGGAGAGTGGCTCTTGGGTGTTCTCAGCTCTACAGAGGTTGAACATGTCTGCATCTTACAGAAAACATTCTGGTAAACTTGAGGATACCTCGTGTTCATAAGCCCTAAAACCTTTTAACACTGTGTAACTGCTTCTTTCCCAAGATCAGAGGGGATATAAAAAAATAATTCATGCCATGGTGAATATTTTGCACACTGTAACTGGACAGTGTTTTGAAAAGGTTCAACTCTTAATTGTGAATTAATTTTCTGACATGTTTGGTTGACAGATTTGCAACTTTGGCACTGTTGGCATGCTTTTTCTTTTTTTTTTTCTTCATTTAAATACATTTTGATCCTGTACAGTAATTTGTAAACTTGCATCAAGTTTATGAATAAAGAATTTTAAGAATATTGCTTTATAATCACTCAGAAAAAACCCCCACAAACTGGCTTATTCTTAAATTGTAGGCTATCGTATAGCTTTAATATGATCAGAAAAATTCACTAGTCAGGAGAATTTTTGTTTATTGAAAACATATCCTTAGTTAATGTATGTTTTAGAAGTGGTTACCTTTTTGAATGCACAGACAGCACTGCTTTACACTATAATAAGGTGTCTAGAAAATGTGATTAAAATATAGTCATAAAATGAACATCACATTTTCTACAGAATTAAAATATTCTAATCTAAGAGTTAAATCAAATATACTGTATATTAAATGATGATGAAGAAAAGTAGGGGCTTATGTACAAAAACATGAAATTAATGAATGAATCTTGTAAGATGGGCCAGCATTCAAGGTACTGTTCAGAGGTATTTGTCAGGCCTGTCGAAACTGAGCAACATTTCCTTTATAAAAAGTGTTTAAAAATTATGGAGCCAATTTCACTATGTTACAGTTATACAAGTTACCAACAGTTGAATCAGTAATGACGTTTTATGACGTAAAGTGTACGCCTCTCAAGTGGTAAGAGTTTCATTCATGGGAGGTTTGTGGTTGCAAAGACATTTCAAATTGAGTCGATCATTTTGAAAAACCCTGTATAATTGAAAATACATGTAAAAGGGTTAAAGGCTTAAAGGTCTTCCAAGTATAGCCCTAGCCCATATGTATGTAGTCTGTACTTAACTATCAAAGGGGTATATTTTGCAACTTGAAAACTGCCTAGTCTATAGAAAAGACACTAGTTTTTCTCAATTTCTTAAACACCATTCCTGAAAAACATTTTCAAAACTGTAAACACATTAAAAGTGCTTATCACAATATGTTTCACCGCCACCAACCTCTCCTGTCTCTTGCAAGACATCCTTGCTCCTCTCCCTTCATTTTCCATCCAAAATGCGCCAGTTGCTTCGTTTTTAGTTTATATGTTGTCATTGCACACAAGTTAATGTACAATGACATTTGCTGTGCCGTGCCTGAAACCATTTTTAAAAGACTAATAAATACAAACACACACAAACTGTTCCACAGATTGTCTCATGATGGCACATAGTTTGTGACCATGTTTGAGAGAGAGAGGGGGGGCACATCTCTCCAGTTAATAGCTCTGTGGAGGCAGCGGGTCCTAAAAGTGTCCTCTAGAGAGGGCAGGGTGAGTTAAATGATTTTGTCTCCGAGCAGATCTGCAGTGTTATTTTTCAGTGTTGGTAAGAAGTAGAGCTGTTGTTGAGCTTTTTGAACTAGGGCAGAGTTGATTGTCCATGTGAGGTCCTCACCAATGAAAGTTCCCCAGAAACGTAAAGCTAACAACCCTCTACAATACCTCTCCCCCGACGATAAGTAAAGCACGGTGCCCTCAATGTCTCCTGAAATAAATTAGTTATTTTGTCTTTTTGATGTTAAGTCTGAGGTTGTGTCATCTGCAAATAAGATTTGTGTGTGGAAATGCAGTCTGTGTAGGCCTATTATACAACATGGGATCGGTAAACCCTGGTCAACAGTATATAGTATGTATTCTGATTTGTTGCTAAACTACTGTATGTAAAGTGGAAAGCATTTGTTGCTTTAGATGTGAAAAAGTGTGAATACATATAATAATTACATGAATGTACTTGAATTATACTAGAAACACTAGCTATAGGGACGTGCCACTTAAATAATTTTGAATGGATCTCTGGGAGAAGTAAAAAAAAACGCAAATATGGAAGTTAGAGGAAAATGTCCATATAATAACACACAACATATTACAAAAAAACTAATCGTCTGCTTTTTAATAACTGCCAAGCATTAACCTATTTAACCAACCATGTTGTTGAATTGGCGTAAGCCACCTGCCTATACTGTCTTCCTAAATAACTGCCTTTGGCATTTCAAAGATGGCTGTGAGTGGTGAGACTTGCCTAGAAGGCCTTTGATTACATAAATACAGTATATACAGTACTTATCTGTATACTGTAGGGAGCCATACATATAGCCTAGACATATTTTCATAAGGATATTAGCTGTTTGTACTATTTTGCATAAATGTGCATGCACAATTAGTCATTAAAAAATGATTAACAATATTTCTTAAACATTGCTTAATCCACCCTTTTCGGGTTTGTGCTTATGATCATTTATGCACTATGCTATGGAATTAAGATTTCTAGATACAATTAAATGAACACTTTATAAACAAGTTTTGGTAATATCAAACCGAACGGAAGCAGGTTTAAAGACTCAATTATCAACGTTTGTCACTTCAGTTCACTTTTTTCCCAAAGTTATTTTCTGAAATGAAATGTATTAATTAAATTAAAATTTTTAATAGGCATATGCTAACTCAACCTTCTGGACTGGCCTATATTGCATAGCTATTGGGACAGGCCTTGCAATACAGCAACTTGATCAGTATAGGTACTGCAGGCCTATAACTATAGCCTCATGTAGCACCCAAAGCCAAAGATAATGGGCCATATTGTGCAAATGTGTAGCCAAATGGAAATAGCTTTTAGTTGATCCAATTCAACATCTGCTTTGACTTTCAGCACCATGGAGAGCAGAACAGGAAAGGGCGGTATTTCGGAAAATAAACTCATCAAAAAAAGAAACGTCCCTTTTTCAGGACTGTATTTCAAAAATAATGTTGTAAAAATCCAAATAACTTTACAGATCT
>JAODLL010005747.1:0-10369 GCA_026546735.1 Forbesichthys agassizii
CATAAAGACTGGTGACTCCGGGGAGATGGGGTGGGTTATTGATCATGTCACGTTGTTCCATATGCTGTGTGTTTTTTTAGTTTGTTCAGTTAAATTAAGTTCAGTTAGATTAAAGAACGAGCCAAGGGCTCGTGGCTGTTTTTTTGTTTCACCGTTGTGTTTTTCGTTCTTTTGCACTCGCCTCCAACACCGCAGCGTTACAAGAGGCGGAAAAGTGTGTGCAAATGCTTGCTCTGCAAAATGTGACATACCCCCTCACTGTGGCTGACAAGGTTCTGTTACTACCTCATATATACAGTATATAGTACTGAAGAACAGCTGAGGACCAAACAACAAATAGAACAACCACTAAAACTCTTCCCTTCAAACACATCACTGGAGAGTTGAAGCATGATGAGGAAATGGGGCTCATGGGAAAGGCAATCTTTACTCTTTAATCTGCATAATGCAAGTACTTATAATGAGCTATTGTACAGTACTGTAACTACTCATACAATTAAAATAAATAAATGAAATATCAATAATGTATATGGTTGTATAAAATCGAACACTTGGCTACTTTCACAAAAGCAACGAACAATTGAACAGTTTGTCATAGCTATACATTTTGTTTAAATCTAGTACACATACAGTAGTGATGCATTGCGTTTTTGTCCTTGGTTTTATTTTGAATTACACATTTTGTTACTTGAAAGCTGACCTATTCACGTGTGTGTGTGTGTGTGTGTGTGTGTGTGTGTGTGTGTGTGTGTGTGTGTGTGTGACTTCTGAGATCTCTGGAAATGTCATAGCCTGTTGATCGTGTGTTCTTAGTCAGAGCAAAACCAATAAACAATTACTGTAAGCACAACAAGGTCAGGTAAATTAACAATCGTTTAAATGAAAGACAGACAGCCTGTGATTCATGCTGGAACAGAACACTGTAGCCTTGGGTTGAACAAGTTGTTGCAGAAGAGAAGTGTCGGTTTAGGATAAAGCCTTCTTTTAGGCGATTCATTTTCATCAAAGCCATTGAAAACCTCGGAGGTGTGTGAAGATGTATTGCAGTGATTAAGGATAGCCTCTTTGAATTCTGTAGTGATGAAAAGCTGTTGTGCTGGACTATATCTGCTTTTCATCTTGTTTTCGTGGAAATGTGAAAAACAAATATACAGCTCAGCAGAACAACTTTGTTCTGCCAATATAATCTAGAGATAATGTAATATTGCATTACATTCTAGTAGCATTGTGCTGTGCTCTAATGTTGTAGCGTTAACAGAATGGCGTATACTGTATATACTACGTTGTTCTACTGTATGTACTATAAAATATAATATTACAAGCTTGCCTAATATATGTGGCCTAATATCTTCAGAGCTGTGGTTATTACATGGAATGGTAAGCATACATTGTTATTTTATTTTGACATTAATATATTGGTTTTTTTATACATATAATGTTATTGATAGAATTGTTTATAAAATAACTGTTTTTCTAGTGAAAGGTGTTTGTCATGTGGGAAAATATAATAATATAATATATAGAGTATATATGTGTGAAAACAGCAACTGGGGGAAAAAAATCACCACAGAAGAGCATAATGTATTAACAAAAAAAAATTGAGTTCCAAAGCATTCTGGTTTACATGAAAAAATAATTTGTGCCCTCAATTTTATTGTTTCATCAATAAAAGAGGAAACAAGAATGCTTGATTTCACCTGCTATCATTTTTTTTTCTAAGCAATGCAGTTATTTTGTGGTCATTTGCGTCGGTCAGAGCCACTGGCCACTACTGAGAATGCTTTGCTATTATTATCAAAATGAGACATACTGTACATAATATCCTTGCTTTGAGAAACAATTCCCTGCTGATGTCTTAATGGCTAAGGTACTCTGTGCCTGGAATGACATTGAAGGTATGGCGGCCTAGTGAGATAAATAGCCTAAATGCCTTCTCCTCTGGTGTGGTGCTTTGAATGCCATTAAAACTTGACACAAAGAAAACGTTTTATGGCTGATGAGATGTTAAAGGATGACCCCCGGGGACAGAACTGTCCATTCTGTGGCCATGGGAGCCAGTAATGTATATCCTCTCCCCGAGACAACCATCAGGCTAGTCAACCATCTGGTTTTATCATTTGAGATGAAAATCAACGTGTTCTTGGAATGTTTGCAATCTCCTGAGAAGCAGCTGACAAGATAATACATATTCTTAAATTTAATTTAATTTAATTAGGAGATTACATTTCCGGGAACCATCATCCGTGGAAAACCTCATCATGGTGGAGAAATTTGTGTGTCCATATAATTCTGAGAGCTGTGTTGTCTGGACCCTTGTGCTCCTTATAGGGTCTCCCAAGGCAAAGTGGTCCCAGGGGAGGGGCCAGACAAATAATGGTTCAAAAGACCCTTCATGATAAATCAGAGAAGAGGAGAAGTTACCCTGCCGGGAGGAAGCCTGGGGCCCCTGTCTAGAGTCAGGCGAGAGGGCTCACTGGCGAGCGCCTTGTGGCTGGGTTTCCCACGGAGCCCAACCGGGCACAGCCCTGTTGGCACCAACCTTTGGGCAACCATCCTATGGGCCACCACTCGTGTGAGAAACTGTGGGGTTAGGTGCGCTGCCATACGGGTGGCAGTGAAGGTCATGGGGACATGGAACGTCACCTCGCTGTTCAATGTTTCTAATGATTACTACAAACGGTCCCTTCACATTTCCCCATTACAAAAAAGCACCCGCTATTATCAAAACTAGAGACTGACATTTCTTTCGGGATTCCACGGGTATTGGGAATCCCGCAGGATTCCCGATGGGATGAGAAAAATCATAATTTCCATGTTTTATTTACTGGAATGAAAATAAATTTTTTTAACCATTATATGTGTATATAAATTGACCAAGTACGCGTTCAGTAAGCTTTCTGATGTATTGTATATTTTATTCCCTAATCCTGCTTACTATTATAATTTCTCGGGCTACTACACTGACACTCATCTGTCAATGCAAAGAATATTCACTAGGCTGAAATAAAACCCATTTTGTCAATATGCTGACAAAGGTACAGTAAGTATCATGAAGGTATACTAACATCATTTCATCAGTTTGCCAAAAAATAACTTACATACATATACAGTACACCGGCCTCCAAATTTAGGTGTGTGTTTCTGTGTTCGTGTGCGGGCATGTGCGGGTTTGTGTTTGTGCAAGTGGTAATATGTGTGTTATTTTACTGTCTAGTGAGTCAAAATAGTACAAAAGTAATATGCGGTGATCCGTGGATTTCGTTTAACAGTCAGCGATATATCTGCATCAATTGGTTTGGGTTATGGGTTATGGGTTACCAATCCCTCCCTGGCAATGAACAATAAGCCTGATATATAATATCACAGCAGAAAGGAGAAACTTCATGTAATAAGCCTGGGAGGAGAGATTATGCCTGCTGAAGTTGACCAAATGCTGTACTATGTATGCGAGGCAGGGAAATATGCCAGCTATGTTCCCCAGAATAACAGAGGCTACAATATATTATGGCAGGCGTCCCGCAAACTCACCAACTGTACAGTTAAATACCTAAATGGGTAAAAGGTTCTGGACAGAGTTGCACATCATTTGCATGCAAATTTGAGTTCCTAATTTCTAATTAACAACAGTGATATACAGTATTGTAACGGTGAACACGGCTCTGTATAGTGCTCCTAGCCGGGGTATTAAATGCTCTACTCTCTCCCTGTCTCTTCTCTAGTGGACAAAGAGATAATTTCATAAAACACAAAACATACTTAATTTACAATCATGAACAATCAAGATATATATATGATCTCATTGCCGTGGAAGGGGAAGATGAAATATAATTGTGTTGTATTATTGTTCCCTTTTTAAGATATTATTTTCCAGATATTAGTAACTTTAGAAAATAAATAACATATGTGTCAGCTATGGCAATCTAAATGTAAGATAATACACTTTTTGTAAAAGTAATCAAATATCTGCTTGCATTTTGCTATCATACTGTTCTCTTTGCTTGTTGATACTTCTACACAGCCTTGGCTCTGTATACAGTAACATAAACAAAGTGGCGAACGCCGTTCTTATCAACAAAGCCATATCACTATTATTTGTAAGGCGCCACCGTGGAAGACCGCAGAGCGATACTGTTTTGATTTGGGCTCGAAGTTAGCAAGAATGATTAACCCTGCCTTAAACTCAATGTGACTTGACTCATTTTGCTTTAAATCCAAATATGACTTGTAAAAATGTATGTGTCTATTAGACTAGATAGTCAACCAGTTATGCCAAATACAGTGGTTTTTAAGATTTAATCAGTTCCACACCAAAAGCTCAACTGTTGCTTTATATTTTCATTATTGTCAAACATCAAACACATCCCATCGGTGTCATCTGCAGAGTTCATTATGTAGTTACAGAAAAACCAAGCCCCTGAGCTTTACCATGTAACATGCAGGGCAGAATAATGAAAAGTAATCCCATTTAATGGAGCTGATACTGTATAACTCTATAGGTGGAAAAACATTTAGTAGAATCTTGAATTAGCTAAATGATTTGGAGTTGTGTGTTTCTTGCATGGGAGAAGAATAGAAGGTAAAGACACATTGTAGTAAAAAAAAAAACACATTCTGTATCAGAAAGTATAATTAGTCTCAAAGAAGAACGTGGTAAATCCATATATTACTTCAGCTGACATAATGTAGCTGCTTAAACAGCAATGCTGTGTGGCTAGCTGTTCAGGACAGCTCTTAGTTGCAAAAGCACATCCCCAAGGATGTTGTCATTACACTGTGTTCTTAGTTAAAATTACATGCAAAGCTTGACAGAAACCATTATCTGCAGGTTGATATTCAATTTAAACAGATGAAGGGACAAATATAGCTGTACAATTCCTATACTTCATTAGTGATGAAGGTCACATTACTGTATTATGTACTGAAACGATGACTTGACCATATTATTATCTAAGTGGGCAGACAAGCTGTTTGTGATGGCTACAGCCAGATGTATGGGGGCTTTAGAAGGATATGATGTTATCCATTCCACTGGCTTTTCAATGCAATCATTTAAGAAAGTGTGACTTGCATCATACAGGACCCAAAGCAGTGCTTCATAGGAACGCCTGTTATAGAGAAGAGAAGGGCTGTGATACTTGTATGTCCTCATGAATGTCCAGGAATATTTTACTATTTCTGTTTCTACATTTTCCCCTACAGTATATACATACTGTACTTTATAACATTTTGAATACAGTATGCACTCATATATAAATACTGTACACAAAAAATAATCATTTTAATTGTTTATAGCTAAGTGAGTGTTGCTTGCACTCGTGTGTGTGTGTGTGTGTGTGTGTGTGAGTGCGTGTGGGTGTGCGTGTGCGTTTGTGCGTGTGTGTGTGTGTGTGTGTGTTTGTTAGTGGGCATCTGTGTTTTAATGATGTAATTATAGAGGGTACATACTCCCAAGGTTCATATTTAAAGATGACACAATCTGTCACCGGGAACAGAACTCCCATGAATGCCACATCCACTGACAGAGATAGACAGATGAAGGATGAAATATCACCAATGATGGTACAACATAATGGAACACTCCACATACCAAGCATTCAATTCATACAACAGCAATGTCATTTAAAATGCTGTAGACTCCCAGACAGGCTGTGCAAGAAACCAATGTCTTGCTTTTTTTATTTACTTTTTTTTTTTTTGTGTAATCAAATCAAATAGAATCTAATAGGTTTGTTTATATACATTGCCATGTTGCTTAAAGTAATATACATTTAACCACTTTTAGTTCTGAAAAATTGGATATTATTAAACAATACTTCAAATCTGAAACATTTACTGCATGGTGTAATTTGCAATAGCTACTGCAGCACAGCTACAACTTTGTTTAGAGACAGTCTCCAAACACTATAAAGAAACTAGAGCCCAGTTTGTCCAGTACCTTAATTGACAGGTAAATAAAGTGCAGCACACAGGAAGTTGCTCATAACAACCAATCACACTTGGACATATGGGCGGCAGACAGGAAAACCATACAAGAGTTAACCAACAAAGATTAATATTGATAACAAACTGTGTTCCCCTTTGGTTAATTACCATGATAATGCACTGGCCCTTAGGTACACTACTGCTTATCTGAATTCCCACTGGTCAAAATCTAATCTCACGATCGATACATAATGTAACTAAACAGTGACATAAAAGCCCCGATGTGGCCACTACGAGCTATGACAATGAATTCATTGATTAATTAATTAATTAATGGATGAATGGATGGATGGTAAAATTAACATACTGTATATATTTACATATATTAAAGGGAACAATTAAGTCAGAGTCATGTAAACATTGACGTGAGGTATATGTTGATGATGTAAAACTGCTATTTAAAAATGTCATTAGTGTTCAAACGTAAGAAGAGAAAAACATGTATCTCTTACAATAACTTGCTCTGGGAGGGTTTGTTCTGCTTTGAAGAGATTTGCATTACTGATGAAGCACCACTCAGTTCTCTACAATGATTAAGCCTGTTTGAGTCTTGCCACAAATAAATCCACATGATGCAGTTTTCACATCATTCTCACTCATCGTTCATGCATAGAACACACGCATTAATGTAAAGATAGACGCGGAACAAGATAGACACAAACCACCTACCCAAATGTCTTTCAAACATGTTTAGCTGAAAGTTTATAGTGCATTTTCCCATGGGAGGATAATATGTAAACTCAATAAGGCTATATTATTTTTTACTATCTAACATTTTTTTCCAGTGCAAGAAATAGGCTACTTCTAGAAAATGTAGGGACACATATTGGTAAAATGTACAACTGTCCATAACAGTGTGTAACAATAACAGGAGCATGTGAATGGGGCCTGTCTAAACTCAGGGAACAAGAATGATATGCTCCTTGAGACACGTGAGTAGACTCACTGACGTCAGAATACCCTAACAAGCCTTCATGTCCTTGTGTGTTTCTATATATTTTTATATTGCTGTGTTCACAGCGGGCTGGGTTTGACGATATGTACACGCACACGTGGGGGTAGGGAATGAATTATGAGAACGTTTCTTTTTTATATTTCTTCGGGAGACATTCCCGAAAGACTACCAAATAGCAGGATATTGTTGCCCAACTAAACAAATAATGTCGTTTAAAAGAAGACGAAACACAAAAATACCCAGCCAGTCAGTGTCCACACAATTAACAAAGAGGTTACATTCTGCAGAGAATAAGAATATCTGTCACCTCAAATCACCGCGAGACGTTTGAAGAAGGCAGCGTAAAACTCTGACGTTCGCCGTCCTTGGTTGTTGATTTCTCATGCGGTTGAATTTAACGCTGTCCATGGTGCTGAAAGCTCGCCTTCTGCGTCACTACTCCAAGTGACGTTATTTGGCATACATTGTCAGCAGCAGCCTATGAAGAAGAAATCTCCACATTTGATCCTAGTTAGCCTGGTAGGGCAGGCAAGACATAGGCTACTAGTTGCATTTTAGACGGTGTTTGAATATTACATGCAAGAAAGCAATTGATAATCGCCTATAGGCTGTCTTATAATTTACTGTTTTCATTTGTATAAGCACCAAGCAAAAGCTTTCCCACTCTTAAAATCGCTCCCGCCCAATAAACCACGCATGTGTTGATCCGTGCTGCAGCATCGTGCATCAGTTCCTGTCTGACCCCGGTGTTAATCTGCATTCAGACTGAGCCTCCAATGCTTTTCGCACGTAGTGGATTTTAGGGTATAGCCTATTATTGGGTGTCAGGCATATGTTTCAATTTTATATTTAACTAGGTTATCTTTACGGAGATAGGGGAAATACGAGGGAAAATCTATTGCATTAGTCTTGCATCGATTGCGTATCAGTTGTGTGCTTCACCGCCGGTATAGGCTACGCCTCGGGTCCATATTTCCAGACCCGATCCGCCGTGCGCGTAATGTATTATAGGGAGGAAACCCTGTAAATAAACGGACACTTCCATCTGCAACAAGGAGGAAACGAAGCTGGTGACTATGGCTTTGCCACATTTAGCCTCTAAATGCTCGGCAGCAATGGCGAAGCCTTCCCTTCCTCTGAAGATGTTTCTATGGGTGTTTATCTTCATTAATCTTCCGACAAGGTAAGACGACTTTCAATTTTCTTATTTGCTTATATGCAAATATGCACTGCGTTTTGTGACTATTGTGTAATGCTCTGGTTTTAAAGGTATCCTGTCGACTCGTGGTGGTAATATAGAGGAATGTAGCTTATACAGCTAATGATCGGTAGACAGACTGAATGGTTCGAATAGACGCAAAAATTGATTGCATGACTGATTGGTATTGTGACATAGCCTATAATTTACAGAAACAGTCACATACTGGCCTACACATACATTTGTTTGGCCTTACCGCATATATGTGTTGACAGTTTATTAACAGATGAACAATGACGTCAGTATACAGACTTATCGCAAATATTAGCTATATCTCATAATATAATAGGCTATATGCAGGCCGTAGACATAATGCACCGGTTGTAGAGAGTCTGATACACTGCGATGCCAAGCTAAGGCTAAGCATGCAGGATCAGATTTTTTGGCAACCTATTGAGAATAGGCCACAACAGTGGTGTACTATTTTATTTACTGTACACGTGTAGCCAAATAGGCGAAATATATAACTTATTTTTTCAGGTGACGTGTGTGCTGTAGACTATCGGCTACATATTGGAATATAGCCTATATATTTGTTGTAATATTCCAAAATGGCAGACAATCACAGATCAATGCATATATGAACGCACGTAACCCAAAAACAATATGGATATCGGATATATGCGTATTGTATGCATTTATCTTATAACCGATTCGATTATGTTACGTGTGGACGTAATAAGGCTCACGCCTATAGTTCAGAGGAAGCTGATGATTTGGATCGTTGCATCGTTTCCGTCTTGCTCTGCTGGAGGCTGAAAAATTGAGGCTGGCTGATAAATCAGTCCACATTCACGATCGCGCTGAATGTAACCACGGAACTCTGAACCGGGCTTTGTTGAGCCTGGGCTTGCTAGGCTATCGTCTGCTTTTATACAGTGCATTTACAGTGCTTAGCTACAGGTGCAGCAAAGTATCGCGTGCACATGCCGTAGGCCTATGTAGCAGGCTATATCTAAACTTATTGAAATACATTCAGTCAAACTGAGTTGTGTGAATTGTGCATGATTCCAAATAAATGACTTAACCACGGTGGTATCATATATATAAATAATGTATACATTATACACAAAATGAACTTTATTTTCTTGTGCCTATGACACATTCTTAATATAGGCCTAATGATTTCAATCCAGAAATGTTGTCATTTATGATAACTGCCTAATTCTAATTATGAATCAAACATAGGGCTACTACTGTAATTTGATTCAAGCAAGCCACAATATGTTTTTGTCGTTTTTGCGTACAGGGTGCTATTTGAAGCAAGAAGTCACAGTATAAGATCTTTTCACAATGTTTAAACATCAATCTTTTTACTTTTAATTTAAAAAGTCAATAAAAAAAGTAAAATGCATATAGCTGTATGCATTTGAAAAACTATAACATGAAGAATGATTTAATAAAAGTATAACACAAAAAACAGTGGCCAGTCTAAAAATAACTTGGTCATTCTTTTACATGTTTTTTCAGTTGTGTCTTTTTGTATATATCTTTTATAAATACTATGAATGGAGACAAACAAAAGGCCTAAATACATGCTTTGCTTTTTGTTCTGACAGAATAATTCAGTCTATAATGTTAATTGTCCACAGTGTATGTACTAGAAAATACATTATTTAAGGATTTGCACAATTATGTTCATCACACAGGAAGTGCTTACTACATATGCTAGCCATGTCGTCTAAGCCCTGCATGTAATGGTTTTATTTTAGATGCTTATACTGTATATAACATAGACACTGTCTATTTTGTTCTCAAGGTTTTCCCCATAATGTGTATGAGTTCCTACACAGGCAAATATGGGTGAGTTCAGGATCAAATGGAACTCAAACGTTCCTTTCTCAGAAACTACAACACTAAATAAATGTTCACCTAAACTGAAATATGTAGCTGCCTAATAAGACAGAAAACATTACAAATATTTTATAGTTAAAATGGGCCCACCACTCGTGGGAGGAACCATAGGGGTCGGGTGCACTGTCAAATGAGTGGCAGCGAAGGTCAGGGACCTCGACGGACCAGACCCGGGCGGCAGAGGTTTGCTCTGGGGACGTGGAACGTCACCTCAGTGTGGGAGAAGGAGCCAGAACTTGTGCAGGAGGTGGAGTGCTACCATTTAGATCTGGTGGGGCTTACCTCTACACACAGTCTTGGTTCTGGAACCGTTCTCCTGG